>OX459098.1:18670780-18870780 GCA_949775045.1 Metridium senile
ATAAAAACCGTTTAGGAACCTATTTAAGCTAAATTGAAAAATTCAGGTTCTTATAAGTGGGCTATTACTGTAGTGCATATTAAGACCGAAATGCTTTATTGGTCTTGTAAACTTTAAAAACACTGAATAGATCGATTTGCATTTAATATGGAGCTGGTAACGATACTGTTTTGTAGAGTATGCACTAAAGAAGGTGAATTAGTTAAACACTAAAAGTGTGCTTTCCACAGTTTAATATTAAAGATACAACATGTATTTCGGTCTTTGAATGCACTATTCGGTCATCAGGTACATGATACATCAATTGATATTTTTTACACCGAACGCCGCATTTCAATTCAACCATGTTTGAAATTATAAATTAATGATGTTCACTGCAATTAATTTTGAAAAGAAGTTTAGTGCGAGTACTCTAGCATGCCTACAATCAATCTGTCACTGTTCTGCTCCAACAAATAAGAAAATATATCTTTGGTATTGTTTCAGGAATGTATAACATGAAATGTAGAATGTTACATCTCTTGTTTTCTTTACGGTATTCTATGGTTATCAAGGCCGTTAAAGAGATGCAAAGTCACGAGGTAAGTATAATTGCATATAGATATTTGTTAACAAGCAAGTAGTTCTAATAGTTAAATAGCACAATTGGGTACGCAGTATCATCCGGGGGGGGGGGGGGGGTTCCCTTTGTCCAAGTGGTAAGGGTGATCGGCGGAGGTTTTGGAAACGATCCCTAAAAGGTACGCACAGACACAAATAACTGTTAAAGCCTTGTGGATTTCAACCCCTAAAAGGTACAGCTGTGCGATGTTCTTGCCAGCCAAGCTTACTTTTAGCAACAATCAGAGTAAAAATGACCCTTACAGGTATGCAACCATGTAACGTAACTAATTTTCGAGCCAGGACCCTAAAAGATACGCACTGGAAATATTTTTTAACGGCTAAAGGTACGCCGATCACCCCTACCACTTCGACAAAGGGAGTACACCCCCTGGGAGTATCATCATGTCGTATATAGAGGTCTACTATATTAACTATGTTTAGAACTAATGCCAATATTACAGTGAGGATACTGGAATCGTGATCACTTGCATGACATGTTATTATTATTTATTATTATTATTTTCTGATTGTTTTACTGCTTCAAAACCTCTTAAAATGAACCACAGAGTTCAACTACATTAAATGCTTATAATAAAACGTATTTTTAATCTATTTATTCAAGGGATGTGGGTTAAAAAAATAACAAAACAAAAATCAAAGTGTTCACGGTTCGAGTATCCTCACTGTGACGTATTCTAATAAAAGGAAAAGTTTCATAACAGCATCATATTTATAATTAATAGTACCAGGATGCTAATATATTTAGTAACATTAATTAGTGCCAATTCGATAACACATTGACAAATGAGGCGATGTGTCAATAGTCATTTAAACAGTTCACTTCGATCAACCTCAGCTTCTCTATATAGCGTGTAATATATTCTTTACAATTCACTACAGCCCGCGGTAATTTATGTACACGTTATCAAACAATTGAAATATTTAAAAATTAATTAAATTAAATGTTTCACCTACTTTTCCATTTTATTTGTTGATCTGATAGAGCTCTAAGGAATATCATTCATGAAATTTAATAGTATGTTGACTTTGTTGGTTGACCTCTGTAAATCGGCTGATGCCTGTATCACGGAGATTATAATGTCATAATCTTCTGTTTCATGTTATAATTCGTGCTCTAGCGTGAGGCGACGGTTCTTCTAAATGTTATTGTTCATGGAACTGCCGTGATCGCTTTTGATCGATACTATTGATAAATCACTGGTACTTGACCTTGGTCGGTTAATTTCTAGCTCTAATTTTCCTTCTCGACTCATTGAAATCTCTCTACCATGAAACTCATCACCAGGCTGGGGCATAGGGAGTTCTTCCAGACTCAACAACGAAACATCAACTTGGCATTTACCGTATCGACGATGATAAAACAAAAACCCAGCGATCAAGATCAACATCACGCAACACAGTACGATGAGCGTTACGTTCAGGTTACTTGCGTGACAGCCGTCTGGAATTAGATTAATAAGGTCACACTTGTGTAATGTTTTGAAACTTGGATTGTCTTTGATATGCACTACGAGTGAAGATAAAGTAGGCCCAATAAAACGACCAAAACTCTCAGAGAAAGTGAATAAACCAAGGAATAATCCACGCCTGTTTCGTGCCTGGTGGCTGAGGTCGGTAACTTTTCGTGAGTAATACGTACCTGCTCCCGTAAAGAACGCAGCTCCACCGGAAGTGATTAACGCCACGGCTCCATAATAAAACGCGCTCGATATAGTATTGTTTTTCACGTTATAGTCTCCTAAGAGAGCAAATCCAGCGAAGGCGAACAAAAGCCCAAGCACTGTGAATACAACAGGAGTAGTTTTATCTCGTCGATGGATTGTTAGTCGTATAAATAAGCATGCGAGAATTAAAGTAGAGCCAGCCGATATGTACACTTTCCATAAGTCTTTATTCGACCTCACTAAATGATACTGTCCGAACGCTAGCGTAAAAATATCGCTAGTAACAAGCCAGTAGCTCGACGAAGCGAGAAATAACAACGGCATAAACACTGCTGTGTGTAAAACCAGTTCTTTAGCTTCGCGATGGTTGTATCTCAAAGCCATGTGGGGAGCAAGAGGATTTTTGAAGCAGTACTTGACGGCTGGTACGACTAGCACTAAAACATTACATAGCGCAATCCATGCTGGCAATGTGTAGATATTGAAGGTTTTTGTAGTCGTGTTTGAGGTTAATTTAGGAGCCTTCATAGTTGTAAATGCTAGACCAACCACAGGCCCACCAAAGAAACCAAAAGCTTGTGAGAGTTTGAAGCTTGCGATGGATTTGCCACGCATTTCACGAGAGGTAACATTTGTTAGGTAAACGACTCCTAGCGACACGGCACCAGCTCCTAAGCCTGACACAAACCTTCCGATTAAAATCATGTTCACTGAGTTTACGGTGAATGAAAGCCCATACAAAACATTCCCAAGAGCGTTCACAAGCAAGGAAAGCATTAAAGTAAACTTTAATCCGCGTAAATCCGAGATATATCCAAGTATTGGCGTGATTATAGCTTGACTGAACGCATAGATTCCGAACACGAAGCCGTACAAAGTCAGATTGCCTCCAAGAGCCGTCCATAATTCTTCAATGCTCAAAAGCACAATCGAGTAATCCAACGCCATCGAAAAAGCCAAGTAGTGGATCGTCATTGACGAAATGAACGCTCTGGCTGACATTTTCCTGAATTATTCAGGGTTTATAGAAACCCTCGGCACGATCAAACTGGTGAATCAACTATAAGTCCGTGTGTCATTTGAGACTGTGTCGATGTGTGACCCAGGTTCGCTCGAGCCTTAATGTTACGATTTGGCTTCCATCCATCAATGATCAAGGCACGAGGGAATGTTGTATGCACAGTATATTGATCATCTAATTGTATTCATTCTTGAGAACAAATATATCGCATACTCTTTACCGCGATATACTATCAATCCATCAAATATCTCTCAATTATCGTAATTATCTTCACATTTCTTATTTTTTTTCATTATTTATCCAATAATATTTGTCTTTTATCATCTTTAACCCATCTTCTTTATCAGTTTATTATTATGTAAAGAATGTAAATAAATAAATGGGTAAATAAAATGCTTATGATTGTTGTCTTTGAATTATAATTAAGTAAAAATACAAATGTTTCAAATATTGACCACAAATATTCTTCACTTTCTGTTCGAAACGTTTCATGTATTTTTTTAATTTGATATTGATTTCAACTACAGTAAAATACTCTCAGTGGTCTAATTGTTCTCAATTACATCCAATTTATCGTTTCTTTTTTTCTGTATATAGTTATTCTTATATCTTTCTTATTATTTTATTATTTACTCCGAAAGTTGTCAATTTTGAAATATTATTTTGACTTCGTTTATTGGAATGTAAAGTATTACACTCGCTTGTCTTATAAGAATTTATTACTCTGCTATCATTAAACTATACTTTTGTCCAAAAAAGACCTTATTTTTTCGAGTTTTTTTCGCCTTGTCGTAGTTTTAGTTTTATATATTATTATTCGTCTGTGTCGGTATTGAAATGCAAAATGAAACGCTCGATTGAATAACTATTATCATAAATATTGGCACCGGATTGGTTTATTGAATACTAATCAGCACAATTGGCTACAGTACCGGGAGACAGTTATCTAGTGGTTTGATAAAGTATTTATGTCAGTCTGAATGACTACAATCGTTTTTAAAAAATAACAAATATAGAGGGGAGGGGTGGGTTGGTCCGAAATGGTTGAATGAAATGAACTTAAAAGCAACCACAGATAAATTGAAAATGAAATACATGTAAAAGACCAGGAGCCCTGAAAATACTAAATAAAATAAATAACTCATGTGATATTTTTAAAATCATAAGTAACCGGATAAAAATGAATTACATATTACTTGAATCGTTTTGATTCAATTTAACCAGTCTTATATGTTAAGGGTCATGCAGGCTTGTGACGTAATTGTCGGGGATTCCCCTAACTTTCACAATAAAATGACAGACAGAATATTTAATTTCTTCTTGTTTCCACTACAAATTTATGCTTAAAAGAAAAAATATATTCGTATTTATTGTTCGTTTCTGTTTTCCTCTCTTTGTAGCTTAAATTTCTTTATGATTTTGCTATTTATCTCAAGGATTATGCTCAATGCGCATGCGTTTCAGTTGACAGCCTTCAGACATGTAGACTCTTGCTGTGACTGATCCCACAAGGAAGAGAGGAAACATTTTTCGGTGTATAAATTCTGAGTGTAACAGTATATATTCGAGGTCCGGATTGGAGAGGGTTACCTCACAGAATTGAACCCACCCCTCTCCTAAACATTTTGACTTCAATCCTTTTTCTTCATATCACATTATTCAATCTGTCCATTTTATTTATTTTATTTTTGGTGTATACACCTATTTCAATTAACGTTGTCCATCTGGAATGGTTGATCTGAGACCGATAGGAATTGTGGGAGCTCGTTAAACTGCAAATACACTATTATAATCACGCTCGAATATGTAGTGTTTACAACATGAGCGGCCGTGTTGTATCGGCAGATACAATCGCAAGCCGAAGGCGCGCGATTGTATCGCCGATACAACACGGACGCGAATGTTGTAAACTACTTAAAAAATGTCTAGGTAAGCTCTTTCATATTTGACCAAAATTTTCAAGATTAAAATAAATTTTGCCGTAAAAGTACCAGTTAAAACTTATGCAAATCAGGATATACAACACTAGTGTTGTATCAGATTTACAACACTCGTCATGGTCATGGTTTCTTTTGAAAATGTCTCATTAATTATTCATGAATTTTTTAATAATGTTTACTTCTGAAATACTGTTATCTGTAATTCAGCACCATTCAAGTGTGATTAAAACAATGTATTTGAAATTTAATGAACTCCCATAATTCCTATCGGTCTCAGATGAACCATTCCAGATGGACAACGTTAATTGAAATAGGTGTATACAGTTCAATTATAAGAATCATGTTGTCATCACGAATAACAATTAGGAATTGTTTAGGAATTAATTATACAACTAATATTATACATACTCCTAGGAAAGAAAAAAAACCTAAAAAATGAGTTATTTTGACCAGACAAAAATTTTAAATAATAAACCCTTGTGTTTGCATTTAACTAAGAAAGAAAGCGTAGAACATTGATCGACGTCTGGCTGGGTCACTGATTCAAAATGGTTTGATGGTATACAAGTTGTGCCGGGGTATTTATGAGGCCATTTAAGTAATCACACACTGTTACTGGGTTCAGCATTTATTCATATAACTATGGATTTACACAATCTGAAGCTTAATACAAAGTTGAATATTAGATAACAAAATTAAATCGACCTAAATTGTTTATAAATTGCATGAAATCACTTGAAACTTCACAAATCATTAAAAGAAACGATAACTTACATTTGTCCAGCAACAGTTCTCTGAATACAGCCTTTAAAACTACATTTTCGTAAGATTAAACAGTAACTATGCCTAAATATATGTTTACATGAAACGCATAAAGTAAAGTAAAGTAAAGTAACCTTATTTAACGTCGGTATAACTCGTGGCCCATTGTTATCATAAGAAAAAAGGTTGTCAAATTTAAAACATAAATAAAAATCATTAAAAAAAAAAAAGAAAATAAATGAAAAAATAAATAAAATATAAAAAAAAAAAAAAAAAAAATACTAATAACAAATAAAAATACATAAAAAAAATAAAATAATAAAAAAAATAATAATAATAAATAAAAATAAATAAATAAAATAAAATAATTTAAAAAAAATAAAAAAAAATAATAATAAAAAATAGATTACTAATAATAAATAAATAAAATAAAATTTATATTTACTATACGGGGATGATCCGCTGAACAGGGTATGGTTTTTTGAGCTTTCTGTCATAAACAGGGTATGGGTTTTTGAGTTTTCTGTCATGAACAGGGTAGATTTTTACCCCATTTCCCCATTTCCTTAGTTTTTTTTGTCATATTCAGGTATATTAATTAGGTAATATGATGAGCAGCGTGGTCTTTCGTCTTTCGTGAAATTCAGCACGTTTTCGCGGCATAAACAGGGTCCTAAACTGTCATAAACAGGGTCCCATTTTTATCCCTTGTCATAAACAGGGTATACGAATTTGTTTTTTTTCTGTCATAAACAGGGTCACCGTTTTAGGATCCCAGCGGAACACCCCTACCCAAATCCTAGCGGAGTACCCCCCCCCCCCCCACCCCCCCCCCCCCCGGGGAAGTTTTGTGATAAAAAATACGAAGTTTTCGTTATAATTTACGGCGGTTATTGTAAATTGTCATTTGTATCGAAACGACTCTACTTGTAATTAACGTATTTATTGCTTGTTTTTTTTTTTCGCAATAAACATATTATAAAGAACTATATTCTTAGAATAACTACATTAGAGTCCAAAAAGTTTACTTTCAAAATAAAAACTGGTTTATTTGAAGCGAGACGACTCTACTCGTAACGACAATTACAAGTAGAGTCGTTTCGATACACATTGTTGACTCGTTAAGATAGGCGCTTGAGTATATGTTATAACCGATCATAATAAACTCGTTTTAACTTTGAAAATAAACATTTTGGATTTAAATGTAGTCATTCTAGGAATATATGTTTATTGAGAAATAAACAAGCAATAAATACGTTAATTACAAGTAGAGTCGTTTCGATACAAATGACAATTTACAATCACCGCCGTAAATTATAACGAAAACGTCGTATTTTTTTATCACAAAACTTCATAATTTTCCAGTAAATCATCATAACATGTTTTTATAGCTTGGTATTTTACGTTGCTTACTTTAAGATAGACATGTATCGAATCGATCGACCTTGAAGGTGTATCGAAACGACCTAAATAATCGTGTCTCGAAAACGACATGTATCGAAACGACCGCAATTCGAATTTCCCAATTTTTTTATTGTGTTGTTAGTGCTAGTCGCCATGTTCTAGCTCCTCTTGAATCTATGGCGCGTTTTTCGTGTCAAAATTCGAATCTGTCATTCTTCAATTCAATCATTCAATGCGAACATGCAATTCTTCAATTCAAACATGTAATTCTTCAATGCGAACATGCTATTCTTCAATTCAATCATGCGATTTTTCAATTCAAATATGCAATTCTTCAATGCGAACATGTTATTCTTCAATTCAAACATGCGATTGTTCGATGCGAACATGCAATCATTCGTTCAATCGTGCTATTCTTCAATTCAAACATGCTATTCTTCAATTCGAACATGCCATTCTTCAATTCAAACATGCTATTCTTCAATTCGAACATGCCATTCTTCAATTCAAACATGCTATTCTTCAATTCAAACATGCTATTCTTCAATTCAAACATGCGATCTTGTCGTTATGCGTCATTTCGTCATGCGGCTCGGTCGTTCTTCGCTTTCGTCGTTATGCATCACTTTGTCATGATCATGCGCTCGGTCGTTCGTCGATTTCGTCGTTATGCATCACTTCGTCATGCGGCTTGGTCGTTATGCGACTTGGTGTTATTCGATTTTGTCGTTCTTCGGAGACTCGGCTCTAGCCCGTCCAAACAGCCACGCAGAGACTGGTGCAGATATAATACGATACATCCAGAGCTGGTGAAGAGGTACTTAGGTGATTCATGCATGGAATTATATGTTATTTATACTATTACTACTGCATACTACACAAATCGAAATTTCTTTTTAAAACAATTTATTTTATTGTAGAACATAGCTCAGACCGGTTAGAAGCACGTGGGTGAGATCGCGGAGTCAGCCACATTTACATTTAATAGCCTGCGTTACATCCGGAATTTTCTTCTTTATGAAGAAAATTCCGGATGTAATGCAGGCTACATTTACATAAGAACTTATGGATACTAGGACTGTCTCAGAACGAAAAAAAATATTAAAATGTTTGTTGATCTCTATATAATTTCTTTTGGTATAGATTAACGAGTTTTTCATGGTTTTACGCCCATACTTTAGCATAATGCGAAATAGCGAAGCCTTAAACTTTGTATCTAAGGAAGCTATTTTGATTGAAACACGAGAAAAGTTGAACGATTTGACCTTTCTGGGCTAAGTGTTGACAAACACAAATGGCGTTCACGACAGTTTACGCGTCACGAATGACATGTGCTTTCTGTGAAATTTCTTGCTTTAAACACCTCCTTCACCTATTTCAATAGTAACATCTACAAAATAACAAATTCATAAGACTTGAAGTGGCGATTTAGGTCCTGTTTAGACGGCATAAGATCTCAGCGATGAGTCAACATCATTGAGGCCGATTTCACTACGAATTGATCACGGAAACTAATAAAAAAAACCTCGGAAAACACTCGACGGTACACGTGTTCTTTCAGCATTCGTGAGCTTTCGGACAAAATGGTATTGAATACATCTGCAATTTTTAAACCTTTACAATGGATAGAAGACAATAATTTGCGGTGTAGTCTTATTGAATTTAATCCAATAAAAATGAATTGAAATCAGGACTGATGGCGAAGAACTATCGTCATCCGTAGTAACGTCTAGAAGCATGCGCTTTACTAAAAGTGAAACATGAGGTCTTTGGAATGTTGACTTATCGCTGAGATCAACAAACATTTTAATATTGTTTTTCGTTCTGAGACAGTCCTAGTACCTTAATTAAACTTCCATAAGTTCTGATCTTATGTAAATGTGGTTGACTCCGCGATCTCACCCACGTGCTTCTAAGCGGTCTGAGCTATGTTCTACAATAAAATTAATTGTTTTAAAAAGAAATTTCGATTTGTGTAGATTGTATATGCAGTAGTAATAGTATAAATAACATATAATTCCATGAATCACCTAATAGTACCTCTTCACCAGCTCTGGATGTATCGTTTTATATCTGTACCAGTCTCTGCGTGGCTGTTTGGACGGGCTAGAGCCGAGTCTCCGAAGAACGACAAAATCGAATAACACCAAGTCGCATCACAGGTAGCCCAAGCGTAGAGTCAGTACAAGGGAATGTATGGTGAATTGAAATTTTAACATAAATATGTCAATAAAATTTCCCTTTCTTACATGGATGTTTTCTGTGGTCTCTGATAATGTCTGTGAAGAATTTTTGAAAAATTTGATCAATTGTACATCCCCTTGTTAATATATTGACAAGGTTGGACGCTAAAGGCACCAACTCACTTCCAATCCAGTCTACTTCAGAAGCTTTTTTTCCACGAAAAACAATTCCTTTCCAAAAATCACTCCTCACAGCTAAGGAAGGGTTGTTTGGCTATCAATCCATACCAAATTCTTCGAGCCAGCGCGCGGTACTGAGCCGTGAGTCCTCAAGACCCTCAATAAAACGACTACGAAAACCGCCATTTTATGCGTGAAGGTTCAATCCGGAACAGAAAAGCCGTTGAACGCGCGGTATGGCCTGGGAACGGTTGCAAATTTATCCCTGACCGGGAGGGTGTCAGTGAAATGACATCGTCATTTCAAAAAAAAAACAATTCAGTGCAGAAATTCAGCATAATATGTGATACCAAATACTAATGTTCTTCCGATAAAATGAACTTACCTGTTTTTAAAACAGTTTCTTTGATTTAGGGCATTTTTGTTTACATTTTAGACGCTTTTGTTTTAACTCGTAGATCTCTCGATGTATGTGAACTTATGTATTTCCCACGATTAAATATGAAGAGTTTCCCCACTGTTGAAATGCGTCTAAAATTTCACTCGCATCAAGGGGTCCGTTGTTCGCTGATCGACGATGTCATTTCACTGACACCCTCCCGGTCAGGGATAAATTTGCAACGGTTCCCAGGCCATACAGCGCGTTCAACGGCTTTTCTGTTCCGGATTGAACCTTCACGCATAAAATGGCGGTTTTCGTAGTCGTTTTATTAAGGGTCTTGAGGGCTCACGGCTCAGTACCGCGCACTGGCTCGAAGAATTTGGTATGGATTGATAGCCAAACAACCCTTCCTTAGCTGTGAGGAGTGATTTTAGGAAAGGAATTGTTTTTCGTGGAAAAAAAGCTTCTGAAGTAGACTGGATTGGAAGTGAGTTGGTGCCTTTAGCGTCCAACCTTGTCAATATATTAACAAGGGAATGTACAATTGATCAAATTTTTCAAAAATTCTTCACAGACATTATCAGAGACCACAGAAAACATCCATGTAAGAAAGGGAAATTTTATTGACATATTTATGTTAAAATTTCAATTCACCATACATTCCCTTGTACTGACTATACGCTTGGGCTACCTGTGGTCGCATAACGACCAAGCTGCATGACGAAGTGATGCATAACGACGAAATCGACGAACGACCGAGCGCATGACAAAGTGATGCATAACGACGAAAGCGAAGAACGACCGAGCCGCATGACGAAATGACGCATAACGACAGGATCGCATGTTTGAATTGAAGAATAGCATATTAGCATTGAAGAATTGCATGTTCGCATTGAAGAATAGCATGTTTGAATTGAAGAATAGCATGTTTGAATTGAAGAATAGCATGTTTGAATTGAAGAATGGCATGTTCGAATTGAAGAATAGCATGTTTGAATTGAAGAATAGCACGATTGAATGAATGATTGCATGTTCGCATCGAAGAATCGCATGTTCGAATTGAAGAATAGCATGTTCGCATTGAAGAACTGCATATTTGAATTGAAGAATCGCATGATTGAATTGAAGAATAGCATGTTTGCATTGAAGAATTGCATGTTTGAATTGAAGAATTGCATGTTCGCATTGATTGATTGAATTGAAGAATGACAGATTCGAATTTTGACACGAAAAACGCGCCATATGAATCAGCGCAGAGTTGATCAGCGAACAGATAAAGCGCCATGAGTTGCTTACACAACACAACCGCTGCCAGTAGATATCGCTGGCTATGATAACGCTGGGCCGAACGAAACATTTGATTTTTACAATGATAACACTGGGCCAGCGCTTGGCCCACCAGCATCATTGAAAATGCAAATAAAAAACAAAATGTTTTTTTTTTTTGCATTATTATTTTTTTCGTTTGTTTTGCAATGTTTTTTTTTTAAATATTAGTTAATTTTTTTTTTTTTAATATTATTTAATTTAATTTTTATTTATTTTTATTATTTTATTTATTTTATTTATTTTTTATTATTTTATTATTATTATTTTTTTATTATTTTTCATTTTACTTATTTTTTATTATTATTTTTTTTATTTTATTTTATTTATTTATTATTAGTAATCTATTTTTATTATTATTATTTTTAATTTTTTTAAATTATTTTATTTTATTTATTTATTTTTATTTATTATTATTATTTTTTTAATTTTTAATTTTTTTTATTATTTTTTTTTATGTATTTTTATTTGTTATTAGTATTTTTTTTTTTTTTTTATATTTTATTTATTTTTTCATTTATTTTCTTATTTTTTTTAAATGATTTTTATTTATGTTTTAAATTTGACAACCTTTTTTCTTATGATAACAATGGGCCACCATAATAGACTGATAAACTTGAGGCCGACGGTGCGCTCATTTTACTCCCCTCTCTCCATCAGTGCTCCGTTTTACGGGTATTTAAAGCTACTTCTCAAACTCATTAATAATTCATGAGCTAATCAACAAATGTGAGCACACTATTTGTACCACGTGCATGGGTTTGAAACCCCGATGAAACACGATTATAGGTTGACCGGTGTTTGAAATATTTTCATCACTAGTGATGAAAATATTTCTAAATCTACATAGTGGTGGGAAATCTGAAAAGAATTAGTATTCCCTAGTTACCTAACTATCCTTTATTACCTTAACCTTTCTACCTAATTTACATTATTATTATTTTTACATTATTATTTTTTTCTTTTTTTTATTGGCGTGTCCGAGTCTCGAACCTGCAACCCTTGGAGTTGAATTCCCTCTTCATACCAGCTGAGCTATTGGTGATTTGGTTGGCAAAGTAGAGTCTTATTTCCCACGCCATCAAATACTCTGTATATATTATATCAGAAATTACACTGACGTCAAGTACTCACATAAATGAACTTTATTCGCATCTTTAATGATCCCTACTGAAGTTACAACTTATATTTAAATGACAATTTGGATTATTTTCTAAAGAAAATGAAAAAAACTACTTTAATATGTAGGTAGTTACACGGTTATATTTAGAGTACACTTTGAAATATTGCTCAACTGAACTTAAAGGAACATTTTCTAAGCCTTTTTGAACAACTTCAAGTAAGAATCCCGTAACACTCCTTATAAACCCTACCAGTATTTCGAAATCCAATAAATTCCGCACGAGAGGAATTCAAAATAACTTTCATAATCCCAGGCAACATAATGAGTGACCTATTATATTATAAAGAACTAGCCACATTCCTTCATAATGAATTATTTATTCGACTGAGAAGTAATTCCAAAAAGCTCGTGCTTCGTGTTTCATTAGGGTTTCCAAACACTCAAAAACAATAAAAGCACTCGGCCTACGGCCTCGTGCTTTCAAATGTTTTATCGTGTTTAGAAACCCTAATGAAACACTCGTACTCGTTTTTGAAATATTACTTAAAGCTACACGGAAAGGAGAGAAGTCGAAACAAGGATGTGAGGTCACTGGGAATCGAACTCGGTACCTCTCGCATAGAAAAACCAACTGTGCCATCCTTGCTCCGTGCGCATGGCGTAAGTTTAATATGTGCGCATGCGTGGTTCAACAGGGAATCCACCAATCTCGTCCCCATTCGCCGCTAGCTCTTACTGCGCATGTTCAGGCTCGACGAGCTGTCTTGGCTCTGGCATACTCAAAACCGGAAACCCAGAATCTGGTTATTTTTGCACTGCGCATTTTGACTATGGGGGGGGGGGGGGGGGGGGGGGGGATTCTACTCTCCCTCACTGCCAGGTGATTTTGCACACGCACTTCCGGCTAGTATAAGCCAATCAGAAAGTGGATAGGGGTGCTCGACAAACGGTTTTGAAAATGACCCTAAAAGGTACGCATAAATTAACTCAGATAGTGATTTCAGACCCTAAAAGGTACGACCGGCCACATTAAAACATTTTTGAATATGTATAATCTTAAGTTGTAAAACTGACCCTAAAAGGTACGGCGCCAGTTCGAGACCCTAAAAGGTACGCGAGGGTCTTATTTTCGACTCTAAAAGGTCCGTTGAGCACCCCTGTCCACTTTCTAAGGAAGTACCCCCCCCCCCCCCCCCCCCCCGGGCCGCGAAGCGATGATTATCAAATTATCAAATTAGAATACACACAAAATTAGAATACACACAAAATACTCCTTTAACTATTTTAAACCTTGACAATCCTCAAACCTCTGGCATCTAGTTATTTACTAAAGGTCAATCGTACCACGAAAGCAAACTAATAACCTTTGGAAACTAAATAAATCGACGCCAGGTTAAAGCGATCTGAATTGAAGGAGATTTAGTCGCGTTTTTATATCATTATATAAATCCTGATGGCCGTTAAAAAACCTTCCTAAACTTTAAATGTTTTATTAGTGAGGAAAATGTTTATATTTTGGCTTAGAAAATATTTAAAATGGTAGCAGGTCAACAATATTTTGAATGTGAAATAACGTATAAATAACAAAGGATGCCCAAACCCACAGATCATTAATTAACTATAAGAATGCGCAGTATGACCGGACTGAACTCCAAAATTGGAGCAGAATAAATCCGTTTCCGGCCAATAGTAACGTGGGCTCTGGGTACGAGATTGAGTCTAGCTAGAAGGCTCTATGCTCAGTCTTCAGCCGTGGTGGCTTCGTGCTCCCGCGATATCGATATCGCGGGCGAAAGAAGCCACCACGGTTTGGGACTGAGCCTAGTTCTACTCTCCCTCACTGCCAGGTGATTTTGCACACGCACTTCCGGCTAGTATAAGCCAATCAGAATCATTTTTGTCGCATAGCTAACAGTTCCAATATGTCTATAAATATGTCCTTAACATCACTTTACATTAAAACAAATCTATGTTATACTTGGACAACAAAAGTTACTGCGCTATCAGCAATAAAAAAGAATAAAAACAAAAAGGAAATGCCTAAAAGTTATCGAAATCATTGCTGTCACTTGGCGCCATTTTGGAACATGTGGAACTGTTCGTTTTGATAAACAATGCTTTTTGCGCTTCGAAGCGAGATCATCTGGTGGTACATGACTATATCAAGGTTTTCAGACGGGATGAGACCGAAATTTTGAACCTGTACGTAAACCGATTCGATGCTTCAGCATTAAAGAATGTCCCGAATAAATCCCCCCATTCCCCTGTACTTTTATATGCGGATATATACACCTACTTGCAGTAAGGTTGTCATTCAAACATATACATTTGTTATAAAGAAAATAGAACATTTGTGATTTAGTACGATAGGAATTGATTAAAAGACAAAAGAAGATCACTCAAGCTGAACTCTCTCTTTTGTCTTTTAATTAATTCCTTTCGCACTAAATCACAAATGTTCTATTTTCTTTATAACAAATTTTCTATTTTGTATGACAACCTTACCGCAAGTAGGTGTATATACCAGGTATACAAATGGTTTTGATCATGAGTGGCTTACCGTGGATTGACAGCTGCCGTCAATCAAATACATAAAATGTGCCGAGTAATAAGTCTAATAATGTTTGAGTTCGCAGAAAGTTAAGATTTTCCTGTTTCACTGTTTGTTTTTGTTTTGTACATGTTTATACGGATCACTGAATCATGATGTATGCCGACTGTGCTGAAAAGTATCGGCTTCCACACGAGCGGCTCCATAAACCCAGACCTAAAACAGAGTCAGGTGTATTACAATTGTTTTCATTATTTCCAATAATACCGATTCGACAATAACGCGACAATAAAACGTTATTGAAGCCTTCCCGATTACAGTATGCTTGCAACGAGGCTCCACTATACAGAGATAGCCACATATTCCTTCCGATACTTAACGATCGATATTTCCCATCTGCAATGACATCATAAAGAGATGAAGCACTATACGAGATAGGAGCCCATTTAAGGACGTTATTCACTTTCATACCAACGCACAGTTTCTGGAAAGGCATGGCCCAGTAACTTGGCATCTTGGTCTGGTAGTTATCAAAACCGGTTTGACCGGCTGTTACATTGTGGGAGATTTTATTGGACCACAAAATTGAGTTAAAACCAAACTCAGTCTGAAAAGAAAACAAGTTTTCAGAATAGTTTGTTTTTCTCTGTTCACTAGTCTCTGCTTATTTATTTTCCATGATATAATGTCTGTGTAACATGACTTACCGATCTTGAGCCATCCATCTTAATGACCAGCGTCCATCCCCCGCCTCCACAGATGTCATTAGTCAAATGACAGTAGATGTCTGTTGGTTTGTTGTCGATGATGTACGTGTACGCAATGTTGGCTCGATAGCTTTTAAAGAAAACTAAGTGTCAATATTGTACATTAGCTCGGGTAAAGACCGAATCGAAATATGGACTGGCCAGCCCCGTGTTCACGTTTAAATACAATTAGCCTTTTTCATATCGAGCAAGGGACTGGAACCGTGTTTCTCAAAATTAATTCAATTCAAAAATAAACCCCTTCTCACGAAAGAACAAATACAAATTAGTAAGAATTGAAAGTTTGAACAGTTTTTGCAAATTGCAACAAAATTGTGGTATTTTTATTTTTTTCGAAAATACAAAGAATGTATGACGTTTTGGAATAACACCATACATTTCTCTGTAATTTTTGCAGAGTTTGGATGCTCATAATTTCTTATCTATTTAGCCAAACGTTCTGAAACTTGGTCAATAAGCTTATATTTGTGGAAACTAGCGAGTAAGCTAGTATAGGCTGCGTCGGTTTTTGATATAAACAATAGGTAATATAATGAAATTTGTAACACCGTAAAAAATGGTGACTTAACTTTACTGACGTTTCGAGCTTTAGCCCTTCGTCGGAGTAAAGGAGTTAGACTAAGACAGACACTGAGTTTAAATAAGAAGCGGGAAAAGTGATGAACCAATAAAAATGCGATAGAAAATATGGGAAGAGTTAAAGAACAATGGAAAAATTAATTGAAAGCGAATCGCTCATTCATGCCGAAAGGTTGCTGTGTACCTAAGGAAGAAATTAGTCGCATTTCTTTAGATTTAAGTTTATTGTTAGTTCCAGTAATACGTCATAAACCAAAAGCTGTCATGTGATTAATGTTATTATTAGCAGAATTAAAATGGCGGGAGAATGGCTTAGTGTTATCGTACGTGCCTATATCACGAACGTGATCGCGGATACGATCACCAAGACGTCTACCAGTTTCACCGACATAAAGGTGGTTACATAAAGTACATTGAATACAATAAATAACATTAGGGGTAACACAAGTAAAATGGTCACTAATGCGATGCGAAGATTTAGGGCCAGTAACAGATGTACGTGAAACAATATGTGGGCATGTTTTACAACGCTTACGAAACTGGCAACGGAAAGTGCCAGGATCTTTGTCGTTAGGCAAAAAGCCCTTGACAAGAAAATTACGAATGTTAGTATCACGCTTGAAGGAGAAGAGAGGACGTTCATTGAAACTGTTAGATGTATCAGAGTCAGAAGTAAGCAAATTAAAATTACGATTATACGAGTGGATGGTAAGTTAGAGTGAAAGGAGTACGATTGTTATAGTGGCGCGTACGTTAGGAGTGAGGGCTGACAATAGAAACTTTAGTAAGAGCACGAGAAACAACTTCATCAGGATAATTACGTTGAATAAAGAAAGTACGCATGAGCTCACAATGGTTAGAAAAATCAACATCATCACTACAAAGACGGCGTAAACGAAGAAATTGAGAATAAGGAATAGCGTCAAGAGTGTGTTTAGGATGAGAAGAAGAATAAAGTAAATAGCTTTGAGAGTCGGTGAGCTTTGGTGGCGAGACCATTACTAGAGATGCTAACAAGAATATCAAGGAACGCGACAGAAGAGTCACTGATCTCACACGTAAACTCGAGAGAAGGGTGGAAAGAGTTAACAAAATCGACAAAAGTGTCAGCATGTAGCACCAATACAATCGTCGATGTAACGACCGAAAAGTTCAGGCTTAGGACCCGTGTATTGGGCGAAAATAAGCTCTTCAATATAGCCCACAAATAAATTGGCGTAGCTTGGTCGAGAGAAGGGTGGAAAGAGTTAACAAAATCGACAAAAGTGTCAGCATGTAGCACCAATACAATCGTCGATGTAACGACCGAAAAGTTCAGGCTTAGGACCGTGTATTGGGCGAAAATAAGCTCTTCAATATAGCCCACAAATAAATTGGCGTAGCTTGGTCCATCTTGGTACCCATGGCAACGCCATTTATTTGCTTGAAATATTGATCACCGAAAGAGAAACAGTTAAGAGAGAGAACAAGTTCGGCTAGACGTAATAAAGTAGCAGTGCTAGGATAAGGATTAGTACGACGATCGAAAAAGTGTTTAAGGGCAAGTAACCCTTATATTTTGTTACTCTCCTATGAGAAAGGGTTATTTTTGTCTGGAACCGTATTCAAATTAGTTTTTCACACTCGTACCCAGTCCCTTGCTCGATATGGAAAAGGCCAATACAGTCAATAACATTAGTTATTCAAATTGGTAGCCATATTTCGATCAAGGCTTTTCGGCTGAGCAGTATTCGAAACCAGCATATTATTGGTGTGATATAAAGAAAGTTACCTTGTTTTTGTATAAATATCTTTACAAGACGAAATACCTGAAACATAATCAATGGATGGATTGTATAAAATTGTATTAAAAGTAAAACAATACTAAAATTAGTGGAAAATATCCATAAATTTGTAAATAAATTACAGAAACAAAGTGTTAATAAATTTATTAGCCTGAGCCGCCATGCAGGCTATAAATATATGTGAGCATGAATGAATCAATTGATGTATTTAATAAACAAATAAGAATAATCAACAAATGATATGTATGAATAATTTACAATGATTTTTAAAATATATTATAATGATAATGTAATTTTATAGCTTACATAACTAAATATATATTAAAATAAATGAGTGAAAAAACAAACAAACAAACAAACAAACAAACAAACCCCGAACAAATTAATAAATAAATGAATGAATGAATGAAACACCTACCAGTCACGGTCCATTCACTGCAATCATCTCCTTTGTTAAGACTCTGACACCTACAAAATGGCTCGCCTTGACATGTCGACTCACACGTTCCTCCATTTTTACATGCATTTTGACACGATCGCAGATTATTCTAATAAATAAGAATAAAAAAATTTGTCCAATTAAATTGATTGTCCTCCATTAAAACATATTCAAAATATATATAAAAAATAAACAAGAAGAATCATTCAAACATTAACAACAAAAGCCAAGCCAAAAAATGCACATTTTTGTGCAATTCTAGAATAAGACAGTTTTTGAAATCATTGACATTAAGTGAAATTAAATGATTTCTCCTTTTTGTATGTTCTTTAATGAGGCTTCCCGCTACAGTTTTTTCTCTTGCTCGACCGCCGGTCAACCATAGCATAGACCCAAAATCCATTTCGGTCTTGCAATGCACTATTCAGTATTGGCAGTATTTTACGTTTTTTGAAATAGCAATGAAGTAACAATGTACTGTTGTTTGAACTTTTTTCTATTTCTTTTTATCACACGTTGGCAAAGAGATAAAAAAAGAAGAAACAAATTAACAAAAACAATCAGTTCAACAAACTATTTTCATAAAAATGCCAAAGCAAGAAAAATAAAAGCACAATAGAGCTATTCCATCTACATGATCTTTTTTGGAGGATCGAAAGTCATCACATTTTAGCTCAACGAAGGTAACTGAATATGGGTGGCATGGGTGGCATGGGTGGCATGGGTAGATAGATAGATAGATAGATAATTTGTTTAATCAAACCTCTTGCAGCTAATGGCCGAATTACAGGTAGGGTCAGATAATTAATTTACATGGTGGCCTGGGTGGCCTGGGTGGCATTGGTGGCCTGGGTGGCATGGGTGGCCTAGTGGTGAGGGCGCTGGCCTTTCACCGCTGTCGTCCAGGTTCGAGTCCCGGCTCGGGCATGGATTGTATGTGAATTGAGTTTGTTTGATGTGTTCTTCTCTCCTATGCCACAAGGGGTTTTCTCCGGGTTATCCGGTTTCCCTCCCTCCGCAAAAATGAACACGTGAGCTGAATTGTGTGCAAAGTAATTAAACGTAGAGGTAGTGAGTGTGTGTCTGAGTCTCCCCCATTAGTAGGGCCATAGTTAACTATTAACTATGGTAGGGAACACACACGTGTCCAGTCTTGAAGAATTGATATGTTAAAAAAGTGATTTATTTTTATTTATAATAGTCTGGAATGCATTTTAAGTTGTCTTTTACAACAACTACTAAATACTTAGTAATACTTCAATACCTTGATTGGGTAGTAGTAATTGTAACCTGGCCTTTCTATAGTGCACACAGAACTTGGCAGGAAATCTTCACTCAGTTCGCAAAGATGTTTGGGATTGCCCAATGTTTGGTAGTTGAATGATTGACAGTCTGGGTGTGACATGCAGCTAGTAAGGCAACCCCAATGATCACTGACTTGTGTTGTCTTGAAAATCTTTCTCGTTCCTTTTCCTTAAATTAGATTTAATCAAATAATTATTTAATAGACAGAAAGCGCTAGTACTTATTATCTGGGTGGTTTTAAAAGCCCGACAGTCCTGGTGTTTTCCTGGGTTCTAGGTCAGTGCTAGTTAATCCTGGTTAAACTCTTAATAACACATCTAAATAAAATAAAAGTTTCTGATTGGCTGATTGATTGTGAATATTCCGTTGCAAATTAATAAATTGCACCGGTAATGGGTAGGGCTGTCCACAAGTTGCTCCAAAAATTCAAAAAAGTTGCTCAAAATTTCCCAAAAAGTTGCTCAAAAGTTTCTCAAAAAAAACAAAAAGTTGCTTAAAAGTTGCTCAAAAATCTAAAAGTTGCTCAAAAGTTGCTCGAAATGTTTTGACATTTCTTATCAATTTGATGATTTCATAGCATAGAATTCCGTCAGCTTTAATAATATAACTTGTTAACATAAATTTAGAATATTTTCTTGGTATTTGCAGAAAAGTTTGTTTTGATTTTACAACCGATGACCACCTGGATCGTATTTACAAATTACCACAGGAAGACCACTGCTTCACAAAGTGTATTCAAATACTGTAAAGTCTATTGTCAAACAGTATTTGAATCATTAGAGTAAAAAAAAAAACCATATTTTGTTCTTACCGGGCCTGTTAATTGGTTTGATTTCATGTAAAAATTAAAAAAAAAAAAGAAAAAAAGTTGCTCGAAAGTGAAAAAGTTGCTCGAAATTGGAAAAGTTGTTCGAAATCAGAAAAGTTGCCCAAAAGTTGCCCAAAAGTTGCCGAGCAACTTGTGGACAGTCCTAGTAATGGGCTCCTGATTGCACATATCCGGTAATTTTATGTGGTACTCCTATCATCAAATACGCGAGGTATTTTGATTAATTAGTCTTCTCGAGCGGTTGTAGTTTCTATACTAATAACGATCTTACTAAAATACTCTAAAATACCCCTTTTTCGTGTTCTTCTTAATGTGTAGAATTAATTTTAAAATTGCATATTGTGTTATTGTTTGCAGACTGGAGCACTTGATATATATTATTAAAAGAAAATACCACCTATGTTCTCGAAGAATTAATGAAAATTATATTCTTGGCTTTCACTTGACGCCATCATTTTTTTTTTCGGAAATATTAGTCACTAGGCGATAACCCGTGAATAAATTCACTTATCTACATTAATATACGCTATATACGCTATACGCTTCTTGCACTTTTAAAACAATAGAACGATTTTACTTAAGCGTTTTTAACATGCAAATATATTTTGTCGAGTATTTATTCCATCTTTGTCATTCTTGTATATCTTTTATAATAATAAATCGGTTAGTTATTATTTTAAATCGGGATAAGTTATTATTTTAAGGAGGCTTGGCCATGGTACCCTTCGTAAACTTGACGACCTCTCATTGTTAACGGGCCATATCTTTTGATTCAGTAAACAACAAGATACGAAACTATGCAAGAAAATACTCATTGCTTTGAACTTTATCCAAGTATAAAGTTTGTTTACATCGGAGCGTTAATAACAACGGAAATGGGACCCCCCGGAATTTACAAAACACTTCAGTAATATCTCTCGTATAAGGCAAATTCTAATAAAATCCACAATTGTGCATGTAGATTAGGCCTAGTTTCTCAACTTTACAAAGTTTAAACAAAATCAAATTGAGAGTTTTTCAGTTCTGTAGCGAGGTAAAGTTTCAATAAAAAAATTCATTTTTAAGAAGCTGCCTTTCTATATTTTAAAACTCTGACTTAAAAAGCCGTAGGGAAATAATTTAAATAATTTAATTTAAATACATAAAACTTTAGATTGTATTTGTTTATAAAGGGCTTTTTTGCGCGCGTCAGTATTATAATAACTTTCTCCGCGTTTCTGTCGCGATTTCAAAAATCCGAGATACATTTTTTTGTAAACCTCTTGGAAAAACTGTTGTTATTGCTTAACATTTTGTTGTATTTTTTTATTGGCAAAGTTTCTCTGGAAGGCACTGAAATACAATTATACTTTTTGGTGTTTGGGCGCTTGACCTCACACAAGTCGACGCTTGATGATTTCGTTTTCGGACATTGCATTCACTAATTCATTTCAACATTTTTCCCGTGCGCATTTATCACGACTCGCTGCTTCACAACACTTCAATGGCTTCGTGAGGCCTCGTCTACACGAATCCGATCCGGCTGAAACCGCATAGAAATATTTGCGTCCACACGAATCCGCGTATCCGGAGGATTCAAGTAAAAGTATGCGGTTTCGGTGACCGGATTCACTGGATTCGTGTGGACGATAGGCCGATTCGCATCAAAAAGTATGCGGTTTCAAAAGTATCCGGATCCGTGTAGCCGGGGTCTGAGTAACGCAAGAGACCTTTTTGCTTTACCACTATTTTCGACTTCTTGCGCTTTCAAAACAATAGAACGATTTCACATAAGCGTTTTTAACATGCAAATATATTTTGTCGAGTATTTAATATGTAAATGAGTTGTCACCTCGATATCTGAGGCAAGCGCACGCGGGTAGATTCACGGCTCATTGACTGGGGTACAATTCTCGTTGAAAAAAAAAAGCACTATTACACCCGATTTCAAAAGAGTGCGAACTTTCGGAAAATTTGTTTTCGTCGCCGAACATTCGCTCGACCGACATTCACTCGACGGCTTAGTAGCCAGGCACCAGCAATCCTTTCTTACTTCTACGAAGAAAATACTATTTACTCATTGTTTTTCGAATTTGATAAGTTTTCTGTTCTCCGCGTCACACTTGTCACGGATTTAGCACTCGATTTATCCTCAATAAATTATATCTTTTTGCTCGAAAAATTGAACTGGGAACTCCGCTTAGACAGTGTCTGAATGTATATTATACTTCCAAATACATAGTTTGAACTGACCTTCTTGTAAGTGAAACCAAGACGGATAATTATGCCCTGCCCTGCACAAAGTTGAAACACTGACTGATTTACCCGTCAGCTCAGCGAACCAGACTTGGTATTCATCTAAGTAGAGTTCTGGTTTTGACAGAACCATGGACTTGAAAGTTTCATTTTCTGCATCTTGAATGAATATATATCATCAACAAACTGTACATTATCATTACTTTGGGAACGAACAAAATGACTATAAAAATTCGTTCAGTTGGCTACATGTGAGTAATTGAGGCCTTCCACGTCTTGCACGAACAGAAATGTCTCCCAGACGTTTGTATAATTTTCGAATTTTGCAAACAAATGTCTTGCCAACAAATAGAGCACGACACGTTTCTTTGATGCTGGAGCCATACATAAATTGATGATAGATGACCCTCCATCGAAGATCTTCCGAAAAAGTCTTCATGTTTGTTTACTAAACTGCCCAGTCTGACGCTGGTGCCTGGTTACTAAGCCGTCGCGATCGAGTGAATGTCGGTCGAGCGAATGTTCGGCGACGAAAACAAATTCCGAAAGTTCGCACTCTTTTGAAATCGGGTGTAAATGAGCAGAAATTGTCAAAATAGGTCAACTATCTTTTAGTGCGAAATTGCGTAGCCGCTAAAACGAAATTCAATACTTCTTGCACGTAGTTATATCACATGGAACCGGTATATGTATTACAATATAGTTATAAAAGATTAGCAATCATAAGTCCCATTGTGTGGCGGTACTTTTTCGGCGGCGTTTTGATTGTCAAGTTTGTTTACAAGCCGGTTGTATGGTGTTGGAAGTGTAATAGATCTATTAATTGGTTGATGTTCTAACTTGGTAAACCAACTTTCAAGGACTAGTCTTTGCTTTCTGTTCCCACTAAAAAAAATACATTCACTCCAGAATCCCAGTTAATGGAATGGCCAGTCTTGGTATAATGCATGGCGATGTTGTTTCGATTGTCCTGTTGTTGAACTGCTTTCTGATATGATGTTCCTGTTTTTCTAGTATTAAACGATCTACCTGTTTCACCAATATATGTAGCCTTACAGTCATTGCATGCAATTTTATATATAGTACCGATTCGATCATTAGGACTGTCTTTGTCTTTAACCTTAGTCAGGATCCTTAGTCAGGATCTTAGTCAATCAATTTCATTGTTGTTGAACAATAGTTGTAGTCGGGTCATAATTTCTACATACGCAAGTGTTGCGCATTAGTTTGGCCCGACTCGTTGTTAATAGACCGATCCAAGGTTATTGCCGCCATCCATTCTCGTACCCAGACCCTACTCAGCTTTCTGGCAGATCGTAGGCTCTGGGAAACCCTACCGGACCGGAAGCCAGAATTGTTGTGACAGCGTCAACAGAGCGCATGCGCCATCTTTAAATTCGACCGAGTTGTTTGGGCACGAGAATGAACGAGCACATCCCAACTTAATTAATATTCATGAATCATCGTCTTCTGTACGTGCAAAGCACGCTTGAATTTGCAAACTATTTATGTTTTATGAATTGATTTTAATGGCTAAAGAAGTGCATTTGAGCGGTAAAATTAGGGAAGGATAAGGAAATATTACCGTAGAATAACATTCTTGGATCAGAATTCTATAAACTTAAAAAAGAAAGGATTTATGAGCCTGTAAAGAATGTTGACACGTGTCTTAGGCTCTCCGAAGCTGCAGCCTTCCCGGCACAGTGAGTTAGGCGAATTTAAAAGTAGCCGTAACTTGTTTAATTTCCCGTTTAATTTTAACCCAAATCGCTTGAAATCTTCACAGAAACTTAATTAAATAATAACTGAAAATGACACTAAAAGTTTTGTTGAATTGTTTTAATATTTAATTGAAAAACATCGAAGGTTTCAAAAGTCGCCTTATATTTTCTTATATAAATAAGAATGTGGATATGCCTTGTTAGACCATTGCTATTGTTATACCACTCAGCCAATCAGATCACTTGATATTATCAGGTTTCCCAGAGCCTACGACCTTTCGTTAGAAAGCTGAGTAGGGTCTGGGTACGAGAATGGCCGCCATCTTGCAAGGGGTGCAAAAGTACTGGGGCGAGTAGAGAATGTATGTGATTTTGGACCACTTTGAACGTACGTATTTTTCTTCCAATTCATTGGATTTTCAAAGTTAAAATTGTCTATCAAAGGTTTTGCATTTGTTTAAAACATATCCAAAAAATAGCGCTGGGAAACGAGCTACAGGCTCTGTAATCAATATTTTAGATCTACATACAAACACTTTGTTTCAGATTTGAAATCGCCGTTTACATACGTCTCACATAATTTACAACCTTAGTTTGATCTCAGGTATAGCCATGCATAGTATCTTTGATATAAAATGTTTATATTGAACATTCGGCAATTTCCAGTGGAGTTATATAAGTTCAAAGTTATGATGACTCGAGTCGTGCTACGCACTTGTGGTATTAATTAACCAACGCATGGTTTTGTGCATTCGTTCTTTTCGGACGTTTATATTGATATTGCCATTACTAATGAAAACCTATCGAGTTATTGGGTTGCTGCTAATACTTTGAACTTCAATTGAGACAATTTTCTCTTAGCCAATTCAGACAAATTTCAATGTATTAGTATCAATCCTAGAAATATAGATAGAGAAAATCAGGACACTATTCTGCACATAGGAGATGAAGGCATTACTAGTACTCCATCTATTAAGTTATTAGGAGTTGAAATTGATGGGAATTTTGATTTTACTAGTCATATTAGCAATATATGTACGAAGACTAGTCAGAAAGTGGGGGTACTCATGAGATTGCGAAATTTAATACCTACTAAAGCTAAGCTTATAATTTATAAATCATCCATCCTGCCGCATCTAACTTATTGCCATTTAGCTTGGCATTTTTGTAGAGCATCTGACTGTAGAAAGATTGAACGCATTCAAGAGAGAGCGCTTAGAGCTGTTTTCAAATCATTCTCAGAGTCATATGAAGAACTTCTTAAGAAAGCTAATTTATCTTCATTATTGAACCGCCGTTTGCAGGATATAGCAGTATTAATGTATAAAGTTAAGAATGGTCTGGCGCCTAATATCATCAATGAAATATTTATGCAGACTAATACGCGATATTTACTTAGAAATAATGATTTCAACATTCCTAGATTTGACACAGTGAGTTATGGTAAACATACTATTAGATATCTAGGACCGTATATTTGGTCTAAGCTCAATGTGGATCTCAGATCATCACCCAGCATAAACTCTTTTAAAATGAAAATTAGGAAATTGGATCTATCCAATATATTAGAAAATAACATTAATTGTTGCAAACTATGCAACTCGTAACAATAGATATCTCTATATACTTATTAAATTTCTATTATACATTTACATATATTTTTATTATAACTTCTTAACTTAACTTAACTTAATTCTATAAATATTTTTAAGATAAATTATATATATATATATACACTATAGTTATAGATTAATATTACATATAGATATTTTTTACTTTTACTTTTTCTTTCCTTTTCCTTTGTGTCCCCAATTAGTTGTATAAACTAAATACATAGACACCTGAATAAAGTTATTATTATTATTATTATTATAATTATTATTATTATTATTATTATTATTATTATTATTATTATTATTATTATTATTATTATTATTATTATTATTATTATTATTATTATTATTATTATTATTCAACAGTGATAAATATTATCGTTTGTATATATATGAAGAGAAAGCGGGATAAATAATTATAATTCGTGCACAAGTCCACTATATTTAAAATCAGTGTGACATTTCGCTCTTGAATAATTTTACCTTTGAAATGATTTCAGAAAACAGCTTGATAGTCAGTACTTGATATAATGAATCGAACAGAACACATCAGCAAATTATAAATAATAGTTACTGGTCGGCACGAATAAAATAATTATATGTTTTTGGGATAACAATTAGTTAGCAAACTAAGTACTAATAAATAATATTGGAAGATCAAAGAAAATTTAAATAAGGACTTCCCGGGGGGGGTTCTCCCTTTATCCAAGTGGTAGGGGTGATCGGCGTACCTTTTAGGGTTAAAATATTTCCAGTGCGTACCTTTTAGGGTCCATTTAGAGATTTGGCTCAAAAATCAGTTTTAAGAGTCGTTTTTACTCTGCTTTATTTGTATCTGAGCGTACCTTTTAGGGGTCATTTTCAAAATCTCCGCCGATCACCCCTACCACTTGGTCAAAGGGAGTACTCCCCCCGGGAAGGACTTCCAGAGAAAAATTGTAAACTAGGTAGTGTTCTCAGTAGAGAATTCTAGAATTACTAAATTCCAATGCAAGATATAACGAAAAATATAGCAAAAGCAAAAACGTGAAATGTTTTATCCCCGGGGGGGGGTTCTCCCTTTATCCAAGTGGTAGGGGTGATCGGCGTACCTTTTAGGGTTAAAATATTTCCAGTGCGTACCTTTTAGGGTCCATTTAGAGATTTGGCTCAAAAATCAGTTTTAAGGGTCGTTTTTACTCTGCTTTATTTGTATCTGAGCGTACCTTTTAGGGGTCATTTTCAAAATCTCCGCCGATCACCCCTACCACTTGGACAAAGGGAGTACTCCCCCCGGGGTTTTATCATGGTTAAACTGATGGCTTTCAAACTTGAACAAAATATGTATTATGCATGGCAAACTAACTAAAACGAGGAACGTGTGATAGCCTGCGTAAACAGACCCTTACGTCTCGAGCGCTAATAAGGGTATGTTGACGCAGGCTATGTGTCGGAGGGAAATGAATCATTTATTTACAGAATGACTTTGAACTATAGTGCTAAAATATAGAAATATGTTTTAAAATATATCAATATATATAATGCTATCCTGAATCAATATGTTTAGTATACATGATGTTTTTATGCATAAGAAACTTCTTTAACTATTGAACAGGGGCCAGTTGTATGAAGCATGAATAGTGCTATCCACTGGATAAATCCCTATCCAAAGGAGAAAACCTTAACACATTTTAAACACCGGATAACTCTTATCCAGTGGATAACTTTATCCAGGTTTCGTATACAGCCTGCATGCTCCAGGTGTTGAAGATACTAACCTTGCATTGAATCAAATATGCCTGTCCTGTATCTTTCCCCTCGGTAAGGATTGGACAACATTTCTTGACTTTTACAAGTAACGAAACAATACACCACAACAAACACAACACATCCCTTCATGGTAACCATCACTCCTTCCGAACGAACGATCAAGAACGGAGCTCTTAGTACTGCAGGCTATTGTTAGACAACTCTAGTTAACTAAGAGAATAAATGCATAAAACGAACAACTTAGGCTCATTTAACTTATAATTGTCATCAGTAACAATTGCTTGTTTTTCTCACGATTGTAAATTTAACTGAGTAAGCGATTAGACGGTTTTGCTCTCGCTCGCTAAGGCTGGAGGCATGCAGGTGATTAGAGCAAATACAGAGATAAATAATCATAAAAGAAACTCCCGCGAATTCATATTATTAATTAAAATATTTAATTCGTTTCTGATTGGTCGAGAGCAAGCTCTATTGAATTGACTTTACTGAAGTAATTTTATTGTGTCTATTGTATGGGCGTTTTTCGTGTCAAAATTCAAGTTCGACATTCGTTTTTCAAATTGACATTCGTTTTTCAAGTTCGACATTCGTTTTTCAAGTTCGACATTCGTTTTTCAAGTTCGACATTCGTTTTTGAAGTTGATATTTTTTTCAAGTCGACATTTTTTTCAAGTTGACATTTGTTTTTTTAAGTTCGACATTCGTTTTTCAAGTTGACATTTTTTAATTTCGAGAGGAATTTTTGTTCAGCAATTGCGTGTCCGAGAAAGTATGAAACGTATTGATCCCGCAGGTACAGTGGTTCGATGGTTGTGCGCAATACAGCGTAAGCAGTCCCAATGCTCTACTGTTGATATGGTAAGGAAAAACTCCAATACGTCATGGAATAATGATTTGGTATAATATAAGTATTAAATAAATAAAAAAAAATAAAAAAGAACTGTTTCTGATTTAGGATGCCCAAATCAAAAAAATGTCAACTTGAAAAAAATGTCAACTTGAAAAAAATATCAACTTGAAAAACGAATGTCGAACTTAAAAAAAAACAAATGTCAACTTGAAAAAAATGTCGACTTGAAAAAAATGTCAACTTGAAAAAAATATCAACTTGAAAAACGAATGTCGAACTTAAAAAAAACAAATGTCAACTTGAAAAAAATGTCGACTTGAAAAAAATATCAACTTGAAAAACGAACGTCGAACTTAAAAAAACAAATGTCAACTTGAAAAAATGTCGACTTGAAAAAAATGTCGACTTGAAAAACGAATGTCGAACTTGAACAACGAATGTCAACTTGAAAAACGAATGTCGAATTTGAATTTTGACACGAAAAACGCGCCATACTATTGTGAATATTCTGTTTACATTTTTATTCTTCTCTTTGTGCCAACGTTTTAGCTACTTACTTATCCTTATCCGAGAGGACGCGAAGCCATAATTATAAACCGAAATAAATACAAAGTTATAACATTCTCCTCAATTATTTTAAGACCCTGAGTGATGTTTCGGCTGGGGTTTGAACCCCCGGGGCCGTGCTCTCCCAACTGAGCTAACCCGTTAATTGATAAAGTCACCTAATATATCTATATAGAAATATATCAAAAACCGACAACTCCACCTTCTTTAAATCAGCGATTTGTTATAGATACATATAACCAAGGACACGCAAAAACAAAAAAATATTTAAGAAAGATATTTGAATTTGAATTTGAATTATTAACTTTTCTTGAACGAGAAAACAAAAACTATAAAGAAAACATAAATTCATTAGAACGATTTCACATAAGCGTTTTTAACATGCAAATATATTTTGTCGAGTATTTAATATGTAAATGAGTTGTCACCTCGATATCTGAGGCAAGCGCAAGCAGGTAGCTTCACGGCTCTCTGACGGCTCATTGACTGGGGTACGATTCTCGTTGAAAAAAAGCACTAATGAGCAGAAATTGTCAAAATAGATCAACTATCTTTTAGTGCGAAATTGCGTAGCCGCAAAAACGAAATTCAATACTTCTTGCACGTAGTTATATCACATGGAACCGGTATAAGTATTACAATAGTTATAAAAGATTAGCAATGAAGGCGTCAACTCAACTAAGGTGACAACTCATTTGCATATTAAATACTCGACAAAACATATTTGCATGTTAAAAATGCTTATGTGAAATCGTTCTATTGTGAAAAGAGCTTTTCAAAACTTTCTTTTATTTATAAATTTATTGCCAAGCTTCCGACCAAGTTGGTCGTCATCATAAATACATGTAAAACACAGCTGAAGTACTTTTCGCTTTGAATTCAACTCCTATGTGTACCCGAACACAATCCAAAAAGGACAAATTGTTATTACAAAACTACAATTATTTCCAAGGAGTCACAAAGACAAAAGATATTTAAGGTGGCTGACTACTAGACAACTGCGCATGATTTCGCGCACATAAGACATCGAGTCACAGTATAGAGATACAGGGAATCTAAACATTCATTTTTGTGCAGTATATTTCAATTAAAAGCGTTAAAAAACTAAACAGTCAAAGGGATCTGTTTCACCTTGATATGTGAATTTATAAAAAGTAAAAGGAACTTTAAAGGTGGCCGAACTAGAGATTCTTAAACTTCCCTTTCACGACAAACTGCAAAATAGAACTCAAAACTTATCCAAACAACAATTGCAAAAACATAAGCATTATATAAAAGGCATTTTGTGTCGAAAAAATTTTTTAGCACATTTTTGTTGCAAAAATAATGGCAATGAAAGTCGAAATATGTCAAAAAGACGGGGAAAAATTGACTAAAACAAAACAATGAACAAATTAAATGATACATAGCGACATTTATTATAGCTTCTACTTACAGTAAAAAGGATTGCCATTAAATAATCCATAAGCGTGACAAGATGGCGAGTGTTGCGTGACAAAAAACTAGCCATGGCGAAGTACCGCGAAATTAAGTGAAAGTTGTCATCGTCACATCGACAAAACGTTTTTTCATTAAAAAAGGATTTTAAAACAAGTTTATGGATAAACTATCAATAGTTATTACTTTTCTGTAAATAGAAAATTGTAGTAGATATAACTATGCTGTCATGGAGTTGTTGTCGTTTTAATTTTTTAGTTAGAAGTCTTTTTTAATCCCGTTGAAGTCCCTAATTTTTTTCGGGCTTTTATAATTGCAATTGCATAAATTGCTTATTTCACCGCGACGATCATAATCATACACATAGTAGTCTTTTTAACAAAAACGAGCTCAAAATTACATTCTTGACGAACAATATCGTTCGTTCAAAACCATGGATTTTTTCGGCTCAAACTAATAGTACGGACCCTGCTAGTAATGTGTGGAATATTAGAGCGGTTTGATATATTTTGGGGATTTTATCTAAAAATACAGTACTAATACCCAGAATTCCTTGACTGCCTAAAATAGCGCTCCAAACATTTCGACCAAAACTGTGGATTGTTTCGGCTCAAAGTGATCGTGTGGACCCTGCTAGTAATGTGTGAACATTTTAGAGGGGTCTGATATCTTTTTGGGATTATATTTTGAAAGACAGTACTAATACCCAGAATTCCTTGACTGCCTAAAATAGCGCTCCAAACATTTCGACCAAAACTGTGGATTGTTTCGGCTCAAAGTGATCGTGTGGACCCTGCTAGTAATGTGTGAAAATTTTAGAGGGGTCTGATATCTTTTTGGGATTTTATTTTGAAAGACAGTACTAATACCCAGAATTCCTTGACTGCCTAAAAAAGCGCTCCAAACATTTCGACCAAAACCGTGGAATTTTTCGGCTCAAACTAATCGTATGAACCTTGCTAGTAATGTGTGAAAATATTAGAGGGGTCTGCATGAAATCTTTTTGGGATTTTATTTAGAAAGACAGTACTAATACCAAGCATTCCTTGACTGCCTAAAATAGCGCTCCAAACTTTTCAACCAAAACCGTGGATTTTTGCGGCTCAAACTAATCCTATATGGACCTTGCTAGTAATGTGTGAAAATATTAGTGTAAAAACACATCATACGCGAGCTCTGATTGGTCAGAATTTATTTGCGAACGAAAATTTACGGTATATGGTTTTACAGCAAATATCAAGTTTATTGAATCATTATGTATCCCGACTGTGCTGCAACGTGTAGGCTTCCACACGAGTGACTGTAACTGAGACCCAGTCCTAAAACAGTGTCAGGTGTGCCACAATCATTTTCATTATTTCCAACAATACCGATTCGACATTTACCCGAATACAAAGGGTTATTGAAGCCTTCACGATTACAGTATGCTTGCAACGAGGCTCCACTAACCAAGGATAGCCACATATTCCTACCGATACTAAACGATCGATATTTCCCATCAGCAATAACATCATATAGAGATGAGCCACTATACGAGATAGGAGCCCATTTAAGGACATTATTGACTTTCATACCAACGCACAGTTTCTGGAAAGGCATGGCCCAGTAACTTGGCATCTTGGTTTGGTAGTTATCAAAAGCGGTTTGACCGGCTGTTACATTGTGAGAGACTTTATTGGACCACAAAATTGAGTTAAAACCAAACTCCGTCTGAAAGAAAATAAGTTTTCAGAATAGTTTTTTTCTTTGTTCACTGGTCAATGCTTATTCATTTTCCATGCTATATTGTCTGTGTAACATGAGTTACCTTTCTTGAGCCAACCATCTTAATGACCAGCGTCCATCCCCCGCCTCCACAGATGTCATTAGCCAAATGACAGTAGATGTCTGTTGGTTTGCTGTCGATGATGTACGTGTACGCCATGTTGGCTCGATAGCTTTTTAAAAGAAAGAGCTAGTGTAAATATTGTAAATTAGCTCGGGTAAAGACCAAATCGAAATATGGCGACCTACTATTGTTCGACCTACGAATCGAAATATGGCGACCGATTTGAATAACTACTATTCTTGACTGGCTAGCCACGTGTTCACGTTTAAATACAATAGAGTTTCTCACATGTATGAGAGGCTAGCCAGTCAAGAATAATAGTTATTCAAATTGGTCGCCATATTTCGATCCAGGCTTTTAGGCTGAGCAATGAAGTATTCGAAACCAGCATATTATTGGTGTGATATACAGAAAGATACCTTGTTTTTGTATAAATGTCTTTACAAGACGAAATACCTGAAACATAATCAATGGATGGATTGTATAAGTTGTATTAAAAGTAAAACAATACTAAAATTAGTGGAAAATATCCATACATTTTTAAATAAATTACAGAAACAAAATGTCGATAAATATAAAAATATAAGGAGCAAGGATGGCACAGTTGGTTAGTGCGCGGCTTTCAGTGCGAGAGGTCCCGAGTTCAATTCCCAGCGACATCGTATCCTTGTTTCGACTTCTCTTCTTTCCGTGTAGCTTTAAATACCCGTAAAACGTAGCACTGAATGATGGAGAGAGGGAAGTAAAATGAGTGCACCGTCGTCTCTCTGAAAGATTAGCTTCGGCTAAAGGGACTTCCGACGTATAGCTTACATAATTAAATGTATATTGGAAGAAATGAGCGAAAAAAAACAAATCAATAAATGATTGAATGAAACACCTACCAGTCACGGTCCATTCACTGCAATCATCTCCTTTGTTAAGACTCTGACACCTACAAATCTCGCCTTGACATGTCGACTCACACGTTCCTCCATTTTTACATGCATTTTGACACGATCGCAGATTCTTCTAATAAATAATAATAACAAAGTTGTCCATTTAAAAAATTAAATTTGTTCCATTAAAACGCATTAAAAATATATAAAAAATATTACAATGTTAACATGAAAAAACATTCAACCATTACTAGTAACAACAAAAGCCAAAAATGCACTTTTTTTGCAATTCTAGAATAAGACACTTTATCTCGCGCGTATTCAAATAAATGCTCTATGCGCTATAACATAAAATATAAAAATAGCAAAAAATTTAGAAACATATAGAATAAACAACTATAAATCAAAATAGTTTTTAAACAAGTCTTGAGTTGAGACCACTTTCATAACTAGCGGAAAATGATTTTTTAAAGTAAACAAATATTTTAATCTTTTAGCACTTTCATATGAAAAAAACATCATACATTTGTATGTAATTTTCTGCTGAGGCCTTTGTTGCCTTGTTTTGGTGTTTTTCCAGTGATTTTTCAAATTCTTCTAGCTTCTTGCAAATTTAATCTTTCTTTCTGAAACTTTCACAAGTCAATTGTATACAGATGCCTATCCTATGATAGCTTTCTGTTTCTTAAAATTCACTAGAATAAAATAATCATATATTGCATACTAGAGTACAAACACTTAAAGTGTGCAACCTTAATACCACTAAATACTGCTAAAATATGCAAATTCTTTTGTTCTCTATTGTTTAATCAACACTATTTAGTGGTAAATAGTACAAAGTATTGCACACTTTTAGTGTTTGTACTCTAATTATATACTAATGATCATATATTTTACTTTAAACGATATTACATAACCCAAAATGCATTTCGGGCAATGCACTATTCAGTATTGGCAGTATTTTACGTTTTTTGAAATAGCAATGAAGTAACAATGTACTGTTGTTTGAACTTTTTTCTATTTCTTTTTATCACACGTTGGCAAAGAGATAAAAAAAGAAAAAACAAATTAACAAAAACAATCAATTCAACAAACTATTTTCATAAAAATCTTAAAGCAATAAAAATAAAAGCTAAATAGAGCTATTCCATCTATATGATCTTTTTTTGAGGATCGAAAGTGAACACATTTTAGCTCAATGAAGGTAACTGAATAGTCTGGAATGCATTTTGAGGATTGATTTACAACAACAACTAAATACTTAGTAATACTTCAATACCTTGATTGGGTAGTAGTAATTGTAACCTTGCTTTTCTATAGTGCACACAGAACTTGGCAGGAAATCTTCACTCAGTTCGCAAAGATGTTTGGGATTGCCCAATGTTTGGTAGTTGAATGATTGACAGTCTGGGTGTGACATGCAGCTAGTAAGGCAACCCCAATGATCACTGACTTGTGTTGTCTTGAAAATCTTTCTCGTTCCTTTTCCTTAAATTAGATTTAACCAAATAATTATTTGATAGCCAAAAATCGCTAGAACTTATTATCTGTGTGGTTTTAAAAGCCCGACTGACCTGGTGTTTTCCTGGGTTCTAGGTCAGTGTTAGCTAATCCTGGTTAAACTCTTAATAACACATCTAAATAAAATACTCGTTTCTGATTGGCTGATTGATTGTGAATGTTCTCTCCAAATCAATAAATTGCACACATCCGGGAATTTCATGTGGTACTCCTATCATCAAATACGTGAGGTATTTTCGATTTTTTTTCTCTCGAGCGGTTGTAGTCTCTGTACTAATAACGATCCAAATAAAATACTGTTTTTTTCGAGTTCTTCTTAATCTGGAGAATTAGTACGTACGGGTGGTATTCATTCACTTACATCAAATACAATTGGTATTTTTCATTAATTCTTCGAGAACATAGGTGTGATTTCCAGGTAACTGATCACATCTATAAAAAATACGAGTTTCTGAAAATAAAAGTGCAGGCATTTGAAGGGTATCCTAAAGCAAAGTTCCCGGATGTGTGCAATTAATTAATTGCACGGTATAAAGAAAAAATGCACAGTTCGTCAGCCAATCAGAAACGAGTAATTTTTTATAAAAGTGACATCAATTTTAAAATTGGATATTGCACCGATTAATGACTTGTACACATCCGGTAACTTTATATATTGTGTTATTGTTTGAAATGCAGACTGAAGCATTTCAAAAACTCGTAATTCTTCTTATCATTGAAAGGAAATACCACCCATGTTCTCGAAGAATTAATGAAAAATATATACCACTCGTATTTGATGAAATTTGCTTAAAACCACTCGAGTCGTGTTACTTACTTGTGGTTTTAACCAACGCATGGTTTTGATCATTAGTCCTTTTCCGACGTTATAGTCAAACAAGCTCACGCGTTGACCCCTAGAGTCGATTAATGATTTGAATGTTTGATTGTCGATTTCATTTTTCAGTTGAATTTTGCATCGTCGAAAACGAAGAGTGCAAAATTCAAATCAAATTTGAATTTTGATTGGTTAATGATTAACACAGGAAGACCAAGAAAGCTTGGCGGCTAGGAATCTTTTCTGTGTTTACGTGCCAGGAAGGCATTTATCGAATCTTATTCGACAATATATCGTTTAACTAAGCAATAGTTGTTTATCTAACAAAGATATTTGATTCCGTCAATCGACAATATCTAACTGGGAGTCTAGAAGACACTTGAAGAAGAAAATACAAGGAGTTTACTAACGATAAAATTCGTCAAGTGATTGAAATTGAAGCTCAAAAACTCCAGCGTTCATGGTCATGAAATTTGACATAGACTTCTTCTCCAAGGTTTTTACCCACCTTTGTTTTATCTGATTTATTTTATCAAATCACAAGTCGAATTTCGACCTGATTCTTTGTTTTAATATTGCAATATTCGGTTAATCCCATTCGCACAGATAAAACGAATAATCGACGAATGATTTGATTAATCCACTCTAGGGGTCAACGCTTGAGCTTGTTTGACTGTAATATTGCCACTACTAATGAAAACCCATCGAGTTAAGTGGGTTACTGCTAATATAATAACATTTTATTTGACTGAGTTACCTAATTTCATGTTGGGGAATCTTGAATTCTTTTTTAGGCTTAACTCGGATCATTAGATTCTGGGACCGGTTGTACGAAGGGTGAATAGCGCTATCCACCGGATAAATCCCTATCTAAAGGAGAAAACTTAACAAATTTTAAACACTGGATAACTCTTATCCAGTGGACAACTTTATCCAGGCTTCGTACAACGGGCCCCAGGTGTTGAACTGATACTAACCTTGCATTGAAGCAAATATGCCTGTCCTGTATCTTTCCCCTCGGTAAGGATTTGACAACATTTTTTGACTTTTACAAGTAACGATACAATACACCACAACAAGCACAGCACATCCCTTCATGGTAACCATCACTCCTTCCGAACGAACCATCAAGAACGGAGCTCTTAGTACTGCAGGCTATTGTTAGACAACTCTAGTTCACTAAGAGAAGAAATGCATAAAACGAACAACTTAGGCTCATTTAACTTATAATTGTCATCAGTAACAATTGCTTGTTTTTCTCACGATTGTAAATTTAACTGAGTAAGCGATTAGACGGTTTTGCTTTCGAGGCAGGTGATTAGAGCAAATACAGAGATATAATTATACAATTAATTCCCGCGAATTCATATATTATTCACTGAATATTTATTCGTTTCTGATTGGTCGAATAGCAAGCTCTATTGAATTGACTTTACTGAAGTAATTTTATCGTGCATCTTGTGAATATTCTGTTTTAGCTACTGCTTTATATAGATATAGCGTAAAAACAAACTAATAATGCCGATAATGTCACCTAGTATTTTATAAAAATATGTTTCAAAACCTCCAATTCCACCTTGTTTAAATCATCGATTTATTTTACACACAAATATAACCAGGTAGAAAACCAAAAGATATTTAATAAAGATATTTGAATATTCTTAATTTTTCTTGAAAGAGAAAACAAAAACTAAAAAGAAAACACAAATTCATTGTGAGAATTACCAAGCTTTCGACCAAGTCGGTCATCATAGGCCCGTTTACACTATTTAGTCGCGCGACAAGAGCGGCGATATCAATGGCGATTTTATCGCAGCTTTGTCGCCGCAATTTCGAATACACTCGAATTTAGGAGACAGAAAATCGCAGCAAGTTGCACTAAATTTCGAGCATGTTCAAAGTAGCGTTGACAAAGCCGGGATAAAATCGCCATAGAAATCGCAGCTGTTGTCGCGCGACAAAATTGCTAGTGTAAACGGGCCTTCATAATTACATGTATAACACAGTTGAAGTACTTTTCGCTTTGAATTCAACTCCTAAGTGTACCCGAACGCAATTCAAAATGAGCAAATTGTTCTTACAAAACTACAATTTTTTTCAAGGAGACACAAAGACATAATATATTCAATAAACATATTTAATTTGTATTTTTTCTTAAAAGCAAACCAAAAGAGTGAAAAACATTATTACCGATCGTGAACGAACCGTTAGATCTGTCATGATTATCTTCTTTTTAAAGTGCATTGGTTCTGTTCGTCTGAATGTTTTCAGGTCGGTTCTGTTTGAAAAGTAAACTGTTTGATTCCTTACAACCAACTCAGCGTTAGATCCTATTTGTCTGAATGATTATCAGAAGCTGCTTTAAAAATAGAACGGATTAATTAGCTTTGCTAATTTTCTTCTTTGCTATTGCTATACATGAATTAGGGGTATAAATATATTTAGTTTTTCTTTCTTCTTTTTTTTCACGTTTAAAGCGCACTAGGATATCTTTATTGTATATATGCATTTTTATTAATTCTTAATCCATTGTAAGTGTAAATATGTATTTTATTTACTCAATAAAGACATCGGAAAATTTGGAAATGACTTTTTTTGAAATGACTTTTTTTTTCCCTCTTAAAAGTGGAACAGGGGTGCTCTCCGGCTAGTCCGTGTTACACGGAAACACCAGGAATTTCGATTGTAAATCAAATAGTACACGTCATTTCAGGAAATCTCGTGCTTGCGGTAATCAACTGTTCTACCTATTTCTAATTCTTGATAATGGTTCGTATACAATTTGTTTCCGTTTTGCCTGATCAGAAAATCGTTCACCACTTGGAAACGAATTGTACCGAATGGATTCCCTTTAAATGAAAATCATCCCAGAATCGCACTAGGAGTCAAACTAGCACTTATTTTAATAATTAATTATAAAATTATCTCAGTAATTAAAATTACTGAGATAATTTTATAATTAATTGTTTTATTAAATCATGACCCACCCCCAGTCATCTAGGAAAAATTCGAACATATAATATCGTATAACAAATTGTGAACAAAAGGTAGCTGTTGTAAATCCTATCAATTTTAACTTTGGTTTTATACAATTATAAGACAATTGTGATAATAGTACGGAAAATACCGTTTTTCATGAGAGCATGAAGCAAACTCACTCCATTTTAAAGCGCGCGAGATCATTGAAGACGCATTTGATTTTCTAAATCAATACTCAACTTAGTATAGGGGTGGGCTACGTGTAACTATACATAGACTAAAGGGTGGGCCAATAAAAGTCATTCCTTGGGAATTCCTAATTTTCCGCCCCCCCCCCCCCCCCCCCCCCACCATATTATACTTTATGACCAGTCCCTAATGTTAAATTCAAAAAATGAATAAAAAATGGGGTGTCCCGAGCTCATTTCCGAGATAATCAGTATTTAATGAACGCCTACGCGCGAGATTTTGAAGAACGACCTGCGAAAACTGAAACTATATGGAAAAAATCACAACTCATATGAAAACAGTTTTTTCATACTATATCAAGCACAAATGCCGGGTAATGAATCATTCTACAATACAACATGGATAGTTTTGAATAAAAGACAAGGAAATACCTTGATCTGACATATTTCGTGCTTTCAGTGCTTTCAAAACTCGCATGAAGTCGGACAAAAATACTACGAAAATCAATTTTTTTGTATGTTAGAAAAATTAACTTTTTAAAATAATTTGATATAACGTAGATTTTATTAGGTTCTTTCAACTATGCATAACAAAAGTATAGAGTCCCGCGCAAAATTCGAGGGTTTTGCCCTGTTGAAGCTCAAAACGTGTATGGTTCCTAAATAAAAATGTGTATTTTATTCAGGGGTTTTTGTGCACGCGCACATCGTTGGCTGGAATCGAACGTTCAAAAGCGTTCAAAAGTAGCCAGTCGCCTTTAAAACGAATACATCCAAGTCCAATCTTCCAAATTACTTGGCCTACAAATTGATAAAAATCATAATTGGAAAAACCAAGTCTGAAGAGAAAATGTAAGAAAAAAAAATTAAGAAAAATCCCGAACTATATACGGACGCCGGTTTAGATTTTCCAGACCGGCACAATGAAACGATAATGATTATAGAAATCTTTTCACGAATAACAAATATGCATTATATCACAAGCACATGCTGCTTGTTTATTAGTCATTTTTGAAATTTTGACATGAAATATCTTCCATTCAGGAGCGTTATTGCGAGTACATTGAAAACAGGAACCACAACCCCCCCCCCTCCCTCCCCCCCCCAAAAAAGGAATGTCTCCACTCACTCTTAATATTCAAAGTAATCATAAATTATTCACGTTATCTTTTATTGGTTGACTGCAATCAGAATAGATCAGTCAGTTTCACTGGGACGACCCAAACCGAAACCCAACTAACTGATTAATGTTATTTTAACGAGTACATTCGCTCTGAGGCAGAATTTCGTCTCTATGTTTACAAACTTGAGAACGATATCTGTACGCTTTTTTTATTAGTTAAACATGTAAGTTTTTCTCGATCCTTCTTGGCGTGTGTTGACTGTGTTTTCTCTCAGAGTAAACAAGGATACGGTCACAGTTGAGCTGAAGTTACCATGAAGGGAACAATTTGTTTTGTGCTTGTTGTGGTGTATTGTTTCGTTGGATGTAAAAGTCAAGAAGTGTTGTCCAATCCATACCGAGGGGAAAGATACAGGACAGGTTTATTTGCTTCAATGCAAGGTTAGTATCTTCAACACCTGTTATCCAAGTATTGTAGCATATCATGTATTAAAATTTACATTACGAAATGTAAAAAAGCGGTTTTTGTTATACATTTCAATTGACTTCCAATAAAAAAATAATCAACTAAGAATCCGAGATTCAATTGTCGTGTATACAAATACTGTCATTTGACTTCCACGGTATATAAGGTTCTTTTGATAACAATCGTTGTGAAAAAAAGTATTGAATTTAAATCAATGAAAGATAAATCTGTAATTTTCGGGCTTTCGGCGAACGAAAATAAGGGAAATCATAAACGAATTTTTCCTCAAATTTTGAAAACATTTCTGAATAAATAGAAACAAATGTTTAGCAAAAACGTCACTGGAAGCTGAAAGCTTTAATTAAAATATTTCGCACATTCAATTAATGTTATCAGGCCGTTGTATAGGGAAAATCGTAAACACATTTTTCCTATTAAATTAACACCTTGAAAATATATATAGAAATAAAGAAAACTTTTATTAAAAACAATGAAAGCATATTTCTTTTTATACAAATATGAATAAAATTGAAACCATTTCTGAATAAATATAAAACAAATATTTATCAAGCAAAAGAATACTGAGAGCTTTTATTAAAGCCAAAGAAACCATGAAATATGAAATAGCCCCACGATACATAGACACCATTGCAACCATGTTTCTTTAAATAAGTTAAGATATGACGGTATTTTTTTTTTACTTGACAAGGAACAAGAAAATTGTTCTCACAACTGTGTATACTTTCGACATCTTTGACAAGTAAATATGATATATACCAGTGAATTAAAGATGCGTCAGAGACGCCAACGTATGACAAGTAATATTGATAAAAGCATTTATAACGGAAACTTTTTCAAGATATATTAGCCTCAAAATTGCAATTAAATTCATGTCAAGCAAAATGTTTTAATTTAAAAAATATATACGGCGTTAAAATAGAATGCTAGAAGCTGTAAATCGATTTCTAAGAAATTGGCAGCGTTATTGGAATTTTCCGCTCTCAACGATATTTATAGTTTTACAATTCAATCAGAACTGAAATAACCTAGGGTAGGAAAAACAAAATAATTGTGAAGCGCATTTGAACAGCTCCACAATAAAGTGCGCAATACAAATATTCCATAATATTTTTTTTTTATTTTGATCATTATTATTTAAAAAAAAAACATATTATAGCACAAGGAGCTTTTAAATATATTATAAATTCAGTACAAATTACAGGATAAAATTAACCAAACTTCGTATTTGTAAATCCTCTTTCATAAATGAATAAATAAAATATGTCAAAGATAACAAAATCTTATGTCAGTCAGTTTTATAAAATGAAACGGAACATTTACTTTTAAAATAGGTTTTAAGTGTGAATGGTCTAGAAAATAGGTTTTGTTTTGAAAATAAATTAATAAAATATATAATACTTTGGAGCAAACATTTAAAATAAAGAATAATACATGGGTGAGCTGAGATATGAAAGTTTTTACTTTCGAGCAGATTGCTTACTTCTTCCATAATCCTATTAGATAATCTGTTTATTTATCAAGTCATATACTGAGCAAAAATAACATATATAATATAATAATATATAATAATTATAATATATATAATAACGCATGCATATAACATATAAATATTTTATAACCTATAAAAGGACAAAACAGATTTATGCTCCACAGTAATAGCCCGCGTATAAGAACCTGAAATTTTAAATTTAGCCTAAATGGGTTCTTATATAATTTTTATATAAATGATACTTAGACCTTAATAGGTTCTTATGTAGAAGGGGCTTAAAAGTAAGAGTTACATTCCGAGAATGGAGGCTATAAACCTATATATCCCTTGGGCAAAAAACAATGATTTTAATCCTATTCTTACAAAGACACATGATTTGAGTTAAGAAATAAAAGAACGGCTTTTGAAATCTCACTTATTAGATGTCTACTGAGAATCGTAATAGAAAATGTGCAGTGAGCCTGCTCGGTGCATTTTTAAATCAAAAGCTTTTTGATATAGAACACAATTCAGCGAAGGAGGTTATGCTATCTTAGTTTTCATTCCTTAATTAAAAGACTAAAATACTCAAACAATTGAAACTAATGAATAAGGTGGAATGCATGCTGTTAATATGATTTGTCTCACTTGAATACAACAGTTTTCCCTTGATTGAAGTTAATTGATATTAAAATTTTATACCTGATTGCCATAAAAAAATAATACTGACACAAAACTATTTTGCTGAGATCTGACTGGACAATTTTGTGGTCTTTGGTCATCATGCGACTAATACTTTTTGAAGTGATGATGAAGATAACAATCATTTTGATCGTATTAAAAAATAAAAAATAAAAGCAATCACAAAAAATATATCATTATCATGTTCTAATGTTCTTTGTCAATAAATTCCCACAAGGAAATATTAAACAATCGCTTTTAAATTATTTTTTAGAGAAGTGCTAACGAATTTAATTGCTAACGAATTTGATTACATTAAACGAATTTTTGTTGTTAACTTTCCATCGATTGACTAAGGGCCTGTTTAAATGAAAGCGAGTTGTCCCTGCTAGCCGGGATAACTCTTTTGTTTTGTATTCCCCGGGGGACTCTAAACAATAGAGTTATCCCAGCTAGCAGGGACAACTCGTCTTCATAAAAAACAGCCCCTAAGTTGTATAATGGCTTGTGAAATTCATAAATCCTTTGGCATGCCAGTAAGCATTGGATGGATTGGATGATTTGTTGGATGATTGATTGATTGGATGGCTGGTTGGTCGGTCGGTTGGTAGTTGATTGGGTATTTGGTCGGTCGGTTGGTCGGTTGATTATTTAGAAGGTTGATTGTTTGGACGGCTGATTGGTAGTTGGTTGGGTATTTGGTCGGTCCGTTGGTTGGTCGTCCGCTCGGTTGATTTTATTGTTAGTTAGTCGGTTAGTTTCTTGATTAGTTCGTTGATTGTTGAACAGTCATACCTGTATAGTGTTTCGTCTGGCTTTACTAACCAGAAGCTGAGTTATAAATCTGTGGTGCTTATTAATTTGACTAAATTTAATTTAAGGAAAAGGAACGGGACAGATTTTCAAGACAACACAAGTCAGTGATCATTTGGGTTGCCTTACTAGCTGCATGTCACACCCAGACTGTCAATCATTCAACTTCCAAACAATGGGCAATCCCAAACATCTTTGCGAACTGAGTGAAGATTCCCTGCCAAGTTCTGTGTGCACTATAGAAAGGCCAGGTTACAGTTACTACTACCCAATCAAGGTATTGAAGTATTACTAAGTATTTAGTTGTTGTTGTAAATCAATCCTCAAATCAGTTACCTTCATTGAGCTAAAATGTGATTTACTCAAAAAAGGATCAAACGGTTTTGTTTTATAGCTCTGTTGTCTTTTATCTTTCTTTCTTGCTAGTTTTCTTGTTTGTTTGTTTGTTTGTTTTTTCTTTGACAATAGTTTGTTGGATTAATAATTAATTGTTTTTGTTTATTTGTTTCTTCGTTTTTGTTACATCTCTCAAAGGAGAACTCATTAATTTTTTTCAGAGTCGTTTGCCAACGTGTGATAAAAAGAAATGTAAAAATGGAGGAACGTGTGAGTCGACATGTCAAGGCGAGATTTGTAGGTGTCAGAGTCTTAACAAAGGAGATGATTGCAGTGAATGGACCGTGACTGGTAGGTGTTTCATTCATTCATTCATTGGTTTGTTCGGGTTTTTTTCCGCTCATTATTTATATTTAGTTATGTAAGCTATAAAATTACATTATCATTATAGTATATTTTAATAATCATTGTAAATTATTCATACATTTATTTATTAGCTTATTTGTTTATTAAATTCATGCCATACATCAATTAATTCATCCATGCAATACATCAATTGATTCATTCATGCTCACATTTACTTATCAACACTTTGTTTCTGTAATTTATTTACAAATTTGTGGATATTTTCCGCTAATTTATTATTTTACTTATTATACAATTTTTATACAATCAATTTATGTTTCAGGGATTTCGTCTTGCAAAGATATCTATACAAAAACAAGGTAACTTTCTTTAGTATTCTCCTTTTACTCCTAAAGCTCGAAACGTCGACATTTTTTACGGTACTACAAATTTCATTATATTACCTATCGTTTATATAAAACACCGACGCAGCCTATACTAGTTTACTCGCTAGTTTCCATTTTCGTTATTATACGAAAATAAATAAAATGCTATTTTCCTGGATCGAAATATAACGACCAATTTGAATAACTACTATTCTTGACTGGCTAGCCTCTCATACATGTGAGGAACTCTATCTAGTTACATCTGTATGGACTCAAACCTAACTCTTTCATCTCATGTTAGTGACATCTCAAAAAAGGCGTTCTACTCAATCAGCTGCATAGGCCGAATAAGACGTTATCTTACTCCTGAAGCTCTTACCAAGTTGGTGGTTTCGCTTGTACTCTCACGTTTAGACTACTGTAATAGCATTCTATGTGGTATGCCTAAATCGGAACTTGATAAGCTACAGAGAGCTCAAAATGCGGCAGCAAAGCTAATTGTGGGTGCACCACGTTCTGAACATACTACTCAAATTCTGAAAGATCTCCACTGGCTCCCTATAAAATCGAGAATAAAGTACAAAGTCCTGTTACTCGTCTGGAAATGCCTTAACTACCAAGCACCTGACTATCTGTCCTCACTTATTAACCTTCATCGCCCTGCCCGTAAACTGCGTTCTTCTGCCCGATGTCTTCTGACACAGCCATCGCCTCCTCCGAGAACTGTATCGTATGGCGACCGTGCATTTTCAAACTTTGCACCAAAACTGTGGAACAGCTTACCTGAACATGTAAAAACTAAAGACACTGCAACAAATTTTAAAACTGAACTTAAAACATTTCTCTTCCGTGAATACTTTGACACTGATATAATATAATTTTGTAAGCGCATTGAGTTTTAAAATGCGCTATAAGCACCTAATATAAATAAATCTTTTGTAACCGAGCCTGCACGTCAAACCACAAAACTTGCTAGCATTGAGACCGTCATATCTGCAATGCGTTGACGCGCAAAAAGTAAACCAATTCAATCCAAAGTTCTATGTGGCATTATAATTTGCCCTAAAATCAGAGTAATTTTTGAAGTATGTGAAATCAAACTTTAGAATTCGCAAGCGATAAACAAGGTAATCGATTTTAGAACCGACAGATTTTTAGAAGCGAACTTCTTTCAAACAATCATTAATTAGGACTTTATGCAAATATCGTCTAATTCATTCAAGAAGCTTGTATTTGTTTTAACCAGTATTGTAATTTCAAGTTCGGCATGGAGTCATTTCACTAGTTTTTTCAGCGTCTATCCATGGATGAAGCACAAGCACAACCTGGCCAGGACATGAAGTGAATAATGTCATGATATTGTGATAAAACGTTCGCTTCAACAACGTCCTTCCAAGGAACGACTTACCTTATTAAGCCCGTGTTGTACACAAATTATTAAAGGGAGGGGTACCTTGTACATTTTATCAAATCCGTTTTTGAGCCCCAAGTTTTAAGATTATTATGCTTTAAGCTTTTAAAACTTTTAAATCAGCCTCATTTCTTTTAGGTATAAAGTATTTATAGAGTTTTTCCACATTTTATGCGGTTTTCGATGGATTAAAATATTATAGAAAGCTCCCTATCCCGGTCAGGCGAGCATTAACGCACTAATATCTTCCCCTCCAGTTTACAATAACAAGTTGTGCATGCTCACTTCGAGCTGATTGGCTAGTTCCCTCTGAAGGATTACCTAGATTGTATTCAAACTTGAACACGAGGCTGGCCAGTCCATCTTTCGATTCGGTCTTAACCCGAGCTAATTTACAATATTGACACTAGCTCTTTCTTTTAAAAAGCTATCGTGCCAACATGGCGTACACGTACATCATCGGCAGCAAACCAACAGACATCTACTGTCATTTGGCTAATGACATCTGTGGAGGCGGGGGATGGACGCTGGTCATTAAGATGGATGGCTCAAGATCGGTAAGTCATGTTACACAAACAATATATTATGGAAAATAAATAAGCAGAGACTAGTGAACAGAGAAAAACAAACTATTCTGAAAACTTGTTTTCTTTTCAGACTGAGTTTGGTTTTAACTCAATTTTGTGGTCCGATAAAGTCTCCCACAATGTAACAGCCGGTCACACCGGTTTTGATAACTACCAAACCAAGATGCCAAGTTACTGGGCTATGCCTTTCCAGAAACTGTGCGTTGGTTTCAAAGTCAATAACGTCCTTAAATGGGCTGCTATCTCGTACAGTGCATCATCTCTATATGATGTTATTGCTGATGGGAAATATCGATCGTTTAGTATCGGTAGGAATATGTGGCTATCCTTGGTTAGTGGAGCCTCGTTGCAAGCATACTGTAATCGTGAAGGCTTCAATAATAATATACATTCGGGTATTTGTCGAATCGGTATTATTGGAAATAATGAAAATAATTGTGGCACACCTGACACTGTTTTAGGACTGGGTCTCAGATACAGTCACTCGTGTGGAAGCCAAAACGTTGCAGCACAGTCGGGATACATAATGATTCAATAAACTTTATAAACATGTACAAAACAATAACCAGGGTCGTGACGAGGGATGTTGGATCAGGGATCACATGCCTAGGATCGGGGATCACATAATCCGAATCAGAAGGAATCAGGGATCAAAAATAGGGATCAAAATAGGGATCAAAATATGCGATCTTTTGGGATCAGGGATCAAGAAAGAGGGATCGATCAAAACAGGGATCAAAATACGCGATCTTTTGGGATCAGGGATCAAGAAAGAGGGATCGATCAAAACAGGGATCAAAATACGCGATCTTTTGGGATCAGGGATCAAGAAAGAGGGATTGTGATCGTATGAATAAATTCAGGGAGGAGAACACTTTTGGTGGGATCAGGGATCAAAATACACGATCTTTTTGGATCAGGGATCAAATTTTTGTGTAACTAATCGGGATCAATCAAGAGAAAACATCCCTCGTCACGACCCTGAAGCTGAAAGTGTTAATGAATGTGAATGAATTAATGCATAAATGTATTATATTGGTCTATTCAAAGCCAATCAGCCTCTCTTCTGAACAAGATTCATTTGTTTACTAACAGAAATCAATATTGACTCGGCAAATTGAATTGACTTTACTTGTTTACTGAAGTAATTGTATCGTGCCTCTGAATATTCTGTTTTAGCTACTTACTGCTTGTATATAGCGTCACCTAGTATTTTATAAAAATATGTTTCAAAAACCTTCTTTAAATCATCGACTTATTTTACACATAAATATAACAGATATAAAGATATTTGAATATTCTTAATTTTTCTTGAAAGAGAAAACAAAAACTAAAGAGAAAAACACAAATTCATTGTGAAAATTGCCAAGCTTTCGACCAAGTCGGTCATCATCATAAATATATGTATAACACAGTTGAATTACTTTTCCCTTTGAATTCAACTCCTATGTGTACCCGAACGCAATTAAAAATGAGCAAATTGTTATTACAAAACTTCAATTATTTCCAAGGAGACACAAAGACATAATATTCAATAAACATATTTAATTTGTATTTTTTCTTAAAAGCAAACCAAAAGAGTGAAAAACAAATTGTAATTATTGCCGATCGCGAACGAACCGTTAGATCCGTCATGATTATCCTGTGGAGTGTTAAGGAAACTGCCGATTATCTTCTTTAAACTGACTGGTTAGTGGCTGTTCGTCTAAATGTTTTCAGGACGGTTTTGTTTGAAAAGTATTAATTAATTACAACCAACTCGGTGTTAGATCCTATTTGTCTGAATATAATCGAATGATTATCAGAGGCTGTTTTAAAAATAGAACGGATTAATCAGCTTTGCTAATTTTTCTTCTTTGCTATTGCTATACATGAATTAGGGGTATAAATATATTTAGTTTTATTGTCTTCTTTTTTTCACGTTTAAAGCGCACTTGGATATCTTAATTATTGTATATATGCATTTTTATTATATTAGTTCTTAATTCATTGTAAGTGTAAATATGTATTTTATTTACTCAATAAAGACATCGGAAAATTTTGAAATGACTTTTTTTGAAATGACTTTTTTTTCCCCACTTAAAAGTGGAACAGGGGTGCTTTCCGGCTAGTCCGTGTTACACGGAAACACCGGGAATTACGATTGTAAATCAAATAGTACACGTCATTTCAGGAAATCTCGTGCTTGCGATTAAGGTAATCAACTGTTCTACCTATATGATCAAGAATCCGCTGCCTAATTTAAAAGCAACCGAATGCCTTGATTTAAACGTAAAACTTGGAAACAAAGCGCTGCGACTTATAACTATCTACAGGCCCCCTCCATCGATTGCCTTCAAGGAGTTGTTAATCTCTTTCGAGAGAACGAAGCTTTCCTTCGGGGAACAAAAACTGCTAGTTGACAAAGTAATTAACGAAAGTAATGACACAATTTCTGTGAAAAAGCACTTGTATATCTGTTATTTTAATACAAATGTTTAAAATTTACTACTCAAAAAGCATTAATGTAGGAATATTCCTTTAGATGCCAATAATTAAAACACTGGCAAACATTAGTGAAAAGTACTAATCTATTCATACATTCTGCAATACTATATAGTCTATATACAGCTATTTCAAAAAATGTAGAATACTGAATAGTGCATACTGAATAGTGCATTGCAAGACCGAAATGCATCTTGGGTCATGTAATATTGTTTAAAGTAAAATAAATAATAATTAGTTATTTTATTCTTAGTGCATTCCATTTAAAACAATATACGAGCTTGTTATGGGGAGTACATATTGTTGTATATGTATTATTTATCACGAATAAATGAGACCCGCAATGCCCTTTGGTCTTGGAATGCACTATTCAGTATTCAACGTTTTTTGAAATAGCTGTATACTCATAGACTGCCTATTTCTTTCAAAGATACCTGGCCAATTAAATGCATGTCTTACGAGAATATCAACTCTTCCACTCAACTTGAGAATCCATACTCTTCGCCAGACTTAAAATTATTTCTACTGTTTGGAAAATAAACGAGAAGCTGCATGCAGTCTTAGGGGCTGTTTATGTGAAAGCGAGTTGTCCCTGCTATTAAACCGGGATAACATAGCCATGAAGAAATTGACTCAATGTCTTTCCCCTCTTTCTGCACAAAAACCAATCATTACCACACTAATATTGTTTTTATCAAAATCAAACAATGTAAACACATTTCGATGTTTTATTTTCAATGCTTCATTTATATATCAACTTATCAACAAATCTAAATCTTTTAGAAGAAAATAACATTCTGTATCAGCTGGGGCCGGTTGTACGAAGGGTGGATAAAGTTATCCGCGGATAAAAGTTATCCATTGCATAGGTTTTTAATAGATTTTATCCGCTGGATAGGGATTTATCCGGTGGATAGCGCTATTCACCCTTCGTACAACCGGCCCCTGATGAATATTGTCACTTTATACGTGAACAATGATTAGTACTATATAGGTCTAAATACCAATTTGCTCATAACAGCTATTAAACTATAGCCACATGCAGTCTTGAACTGCCTTTAATTTTATTAGTTAAACATGTAAGTTTTTCTCGATCCGTCTTGGCGTGTGTTGACTGTGTTTTCTCTCAGAGTAAATAAGGATACGGTCACAGTTGAGCTGAAGTTACCATGAAGGGAACAATTTGTGTTGTGCTTGTTGTGGTGTATTATATCGTTGGATGTAAAAGTCAAGAAGTGTTGTCCAATCCATACCGAGGGGAAAGATACAGGACAGGTTTATTTGCTTCAATGCAAGGTTAGTATCTTCAACACCTGTTATCCAAGTATTGTAGCATATCATTTATTAAAATTTACATTACGAAATGTAAAAAAGCGGTTTTTGTTATACATTTCAATTGACTTCCAATAAAAAATTATTCAACTAAGAATCCGAGATTCAATTGTCGTGTATACAAATACTGTTATTTGACTTCAACGGTATATAAGGTTCTTTTGATAACAATCGTTGCGAAAAAAAGTATTGAATTTAAGTTAATGAAAGATAAATCTGTAATTTTCGGGCTTTCGGCGAACGAAAATAAGGGAGATCATAAACGAATTTTTCCTCAAATTTTGAAAACATTTCTGAATAAATAGAAACAAATGTTTAGCAAAAAAGTCACTGGAAGCTGAAAGCTTTAATTAAAAATACTTCGCACATTCAATTAATGTTATCAGGTCGTTGTATAGGGAAAATCGTAAACACATTTTTTCTATTAAATTAACACTTTGAAAATATATATAGAAATAAAGAAAACATTTATTAAAAACAATGAAAGCATATTTCTTTTAATACAAATATGAATACAATTGAAACCATTTCTGAATGAATATAAAACAAATATTTATCAGGCAAAAGAAAACTGAGAGCTTTTATTAAAGCCAAAGAAACCATGAAATATGAAATAAATAAACACCATTACAACCATGTTTCTTTAAATTAGTTAAGATTTCGCCATTTTTTTTTACTTGACAAGGAACAAGAAAATTGCTCTCACAACTGTGTATACTTTCGACATCTTTGACAAGTAAATATGATATATACCAGTGAATTAAAGATGCGTCAGAGACGCCAACGTATGACAAGTAATATTGCTAAAAGCATTTATAACGGAAACTTTTCCAAGATATATTAGCCTCCAAATTGCAATTAAATTCATGTCAAGCAAAATGTTTTAATTGCTGCGAGCGAAGCAAGCAGCGACACTAAACTTGACAGGGATACCTGTGGACGAGTGTTCCTGGGCTATATATACCGTGGAAATCTCAATCTTGTGGGCGGGCAAGCGAGCGATGTTTGGATGCCGATTTCTGAATATGCGGTACTTTAGATCAGCAACTTTCTTCAACAATTTATGCGTCGCCAAAATCGCGCATATTACTTTCCATAATAATAATAATAATAATAATATATAGCTTATATAGCGGCAAGTCTGTTCTTAGCGCTTAAAATAAAAATACAAAATACAAAAATACAAAAATGGATATGATTACAATGAAAAAGCTAATTTAAATAAATGAATTTTGAGTTTGGACTTGAACGAAGATACATGCACTTGACTTGATACACCAGTTAAGCAAAGCTAATCTTACACTGGGCCTTCTGTATTTCTGTATTTATTATACACGATATATTTTTACAGCATAGAAATTGGAATACGGCCGTTGAACTTTTGGCGCGCGCAGTCATCAATGAACGGTTGTGCTCGAGCATAAAAAATGGAATAAAGAAATCACGTAAACAAACAAAAGTCCAACGTTTCCATAGAAACAATTACTGAAAAAAGTCAGTTATATCAAGTGTCCATGGAAACAAATCAAAATGATTTCCCCTTGCAATACCATATCAATTAATATATTGATTCTCACATTGCAAAATGTGAAAGAAAAGCGATTCAACTCGCAGCACTGAACTTTCAATTTGAAATGACTAGTTTAAAAAATATATACGGCGTTAAAATAGAATGCTAGAAGCTGTAAATCGATTTCTAAGAAATTGGCAACGTTATTGGAATTTTCCGCTCTCAACGATATTTATAGTTTTACAATTCAATCAGAACTGAAATAACCTAGGGTAGGGAAAAACAAAATAATTGTGAAGCGCATTTGAACAGCTCCACAATAAAGTGCGCAATACAAATATTCCATAATATTTTTTATTTATTTTGAATGAATGCTTACAAAAGATCAGGGATCACAATACGCGAGCTTTTGGGATCAGGGATCAAGAAAGAGGGATTGGGATTGTATCAATAAATTCAGGAAGGAGAACACTTTTTGTGGGATCAGGGATCACAATACGCGAGCTTTTTGGATCAGGGATCAAATTTTTGTGGAACTAATCGGGATCAATAACGAGAAAGAGAAAACATCCCTCGTCAAAGTGTTAATGAATGTGAATGAATTAATGCATGAATGTATGATATTGGTCTATTCAAAGCCAATCAGCCTCTCTTCTGAACAAGATTAATTTGTTTACTAACGGAAATCAATATTGACTCGGCAAATTTGTTCAAGGTTTTTTCTTTCCTCGGAGTCAGTGTGTGATATTTGGTGTATAACTAATTCCTAAACAATTCATATTTATTATTCGTGCCGAAACATGATTCTTGTAATTAATTGTATATATACACAAAAAAGGACAGATTGAATAATGTGAAATGAAGAAAAAAGAATGATCAGAAGTCTTTCCGGTGGAGTCAGTGTATAATATTTGGTGTATAACTGATTCCTAAACAATTCATATTTATTAATCGTGATGACAACATAATTCATGTAATTAATTGTATATAAACACAAAAATGGACAGATTGAAAAATGTGAAATGAAGAAAAAAGAGTGAAGTCAAATGTTTAGGAGAGGGGTGGGTTCAATTCTGTGAGGTAACCCTCTCCAGTCCGGACCTCGAATATGTACAGTTCCACTCAGAATTTATACACCGAAACATGTTTCCTCTCTTCCTTGTGGGATCAGTCACAGCAAGAGTCTACATGTCTGAGGGCTATCAACTGGAACGCATGCGCATTGAGCATAATCCTTGAGATTAATAGCAAAATCATAAAGAAATTTAAGCTACAAAGAGAGGAAAACAGAAGCGAACAATAAATACGATTTTTTTTCTTTAATCATGAATTTCTTAAGTAAGAAGAAGACATTAAATATTCTGTCTTACAATTTATTGTGAAAGTTGAATTCTTGATATGATGGTGGAACTATCAGGGGAATCCCCGGCCATTACGTCATAAGTCTACATGACTAACCCTTAACATATAAAATTCATCAGTCAGTACGTGTATAATATTTGGTGTATAACTAATTGCTATACAATTTATATTTATATTATTCGTGACGAAACATGATTCTTGTAATTAATTGTATATAAACACAACAAGGGGCCGTTTTGTGTGCGCATGCGCCAGTTGTCTAAATTTCATGAGTGATTCACTTCAAGCGATAAATTACGCCGACATGAGAGACAATTTCAACAATATTATTTGGATGTTTTCGACGCTGAAACGTTCTGTCATGGCTCAAGAATACTCATAAATGGTTCAACCTACAACGAGGAGAAACACTGGCGTTATTGGACCGATTGGGACTGTTTAAAATCTTATTCTAGAAATGTTGATATAAAGAACTTTGTGTTTACAATATGGAGGCTGCTGAGGTTTACAAACACAAATACTATGTTAGTTTTGATGAGTGCTGGTCAAGATTTACTGCAGGCATTGAAGTAAATGATAAATGTACATGTGTAGTAATATAATTAAGCAGCGTTTATGGACATCGCACTCGCAATGTTCGAACGACAATTTCTTGAAATGTATAATAACTACGCTTAACTATTATTAGCTGTTATGTGAAATATTCGAAAATATTACTTTTCCGAAAAAATACCACTGTTCTAAGGTTACAAATATCAAGATTTAAGATTTACAAATGTGTTCATAATGTTTTCTTGCCGATGAAAATTGGGGAATGATGTGAATTCTGCAAATTCTTATGTGATATTTAGCACTCACGGCATTTTTAGCATTTCTTTGCTTGGAGAATTCAACTTGTCTGAATTGATTTATCATATAGATATTTGCATAGTTCTATAGCTGTATCATTATTAACATTGAAATAAACTATTGCAGTACGATCGATTCACATTTTAGGACTTAATTGTTGACAAAGATGTGTACATATATTTTACTATATTATGACTGTACAAATTGGCTTCGTGTTAAAGATCTAGCCAAAATACCACAGCGATTTTTATAAAATTTGAAAGAAAATCATGTGAACTTTTCTTATATCTAATTGATTTTGATAGAAAAATTGTCCCAATAAATAAAAATAGAAATTATGCTCACACTGGCCTCCAGAATCAAAGCCTCCGCAGCAACAACAATGTCGTTCCGAGAGCCCACGGTTGTTATAGCGCAGCAGTTGCGCGCATGCTCATTCAAAATGGCCCCTTGTTTATAAACACACAAATGGACAGATTGAATAATGTGAATTAATAAAGAAAAAAGAGTGAAGTCAAATGTTTAGGAGAGGGGTGGGTTGAATTCTGTGCAATTCTGTGAGGTAACCCTCTCCAGTCCGGACCTCAAATGTATACCGTTCCACTCAGAATTTATACACCGAAAAATGTTTCCTCTCTTCCTTGTGGGATCAGTCACAGCAAGAGTCTACATGTTTGAAGGTTATCAACTGAAACGCATGCGCATTGAGCATAATACTTGAGATTAATAGCAAAATCATAAAGAAATTTAAGCTACAAAGCGGAGAGGAAAACAGAAGTGAACAATAAAAACGATTTTTTTCTTTTATCATGAATTTCTAGGGTACCAAGAAGACATTAAATATTCTGTCTTACAATTTATTGTGAAAGTTCTTCTGGTCCAAGGGTGGTCGCATAAGAGAGAGTCAACTGTAGTTTAATGATGGCAGAGTAATAAATTTTTGAAAGACAAGACAGCACAATATTTCACATTCCATGCAATAAACGAAAGTCAAAATAATATTTCAAAATGAACAACTTTCGGAGTAAATAATAAGATAATAATAAAGATAAAACAAGGACTATATATAGAAAAAAACCCCAATGAATTAGATGTAATTGAGAACTCTGGAATCAAAATTTTAAGTAAAAATATACATGGAACGTTTCGAACAGAAAGTGAAGAACATTTGTGTCAATAATCATGTCTGATTATTATTCAGATTCTTTAACCACTAATTTATTGATGAAACCCTGCAAGCTTTGTTACTTGGAAATGCAGAGTACATGCATCTTGGTAGAAAGAAATAAGTTTGGGAGAGTAAAGGCTCTTTTCTGCTTGGTCTCTTTTTAACGCAGTTTTTGTGGAGCAAAAAATAAAGATTAAAAATAAATTCACACTTAAATTGGTCACTTAAGAAATGCATAAGAAAGGTTTTGTAGAGTAAAGAATAATTTTCTGCTTGGTTGTTAGTTATAAATATTTTAGCACTAACACTACTTGAAATTGGAATTATTATTCAACCCAGTTTTTGTGCAACCAAAAACAAAGAATACAAAGTAAACTCACACTTTAAAAGTGATTTTTTTGGTCACTTAAGAAATGCATAAAAAAGGTTTGGTAGAGTAAAGAATAATTTTTCAGTTTGGTTGTTAGTTATAAATATTTTAGCACTAACCACTACTTGAAATTGGAATTATTTCCAATAGTGCAGCCAAAACAAAGAATAAAAAGACATTCACACAGTGTTAAAGGTATTTTAATTAAGTTAAAACGTAATTACAAACAAGCAAATATAATAAAAACAAAAGCAGCCAGCCTCGTTTCATGTATGTTCTTATTATCTTCTTATGGAGTCATGGTAACTTCAAAACATCTGCATTGGTGTGATCAATTGTATTTGCTTATTTTTTTTACGCTCATTACTTCACTTCTTTTAAAAAAAAAACTTAACTGCGTACCAAAACGTTTGTAAACCTTTTATTGCAAAAATTAAGGTCAGAAGACAAAAGCTTTTTAAACTTGTATTAAACATTTATCTGTTAAATATCAAATATAATTAATATGGTTCGGCAACAAAACCTCCCTATTACGATGCAAAATTAAGAATCATGCATTTAGTAAAATTGAGTATCCTCGAAGAGTAAATCAGTGCTACATATTTATTTCAAAATATATATCTATATAACCTCATCCGCAGACATATATCAAAAATCATTCCCATTTCTTCTCTGCCAAAAATTTCAACACAGGAATCCCTATCGCGTCAACAAAGGAATCCCCAAGGAGTGGCCTGCGAAGGAGACTAATATCTATATTTTGTTAATAAGTAAAACCGTTATGGAAGAACCAGGATTGTAATTGAGATTCCGTTAGGCTATATAATTGCCACATGGATACCCATAACAACCTATATTTTAACCTAACATTGCAAACAGTCCAACATAATATTATTTTGAAATCAATTTAGAAATTTGGATTTGATGAAAATAGATAAAATAAGTTATGGTTCAAGCCTCCTTTTTTCTCGGACCATTTTCCTTCTTCTCTCCCCTCTTCCACTTTCATAAACAGGAACCCCGTAAAAGAAGGCTATTAAAATGAGCTAGATACTTTCAATGCCATGTACTAGATGTAAAAAGGGTATACCACGAATACTGTTTTTATTTCTTAGTGCATCGAACCATTTTACAATGATTAAATTTATTGTTTTTACAGTTTGTTGTGTATTCCTATACCTATTGCCCGGTATACCTCTATTCAGCGGCCAACCTCTATTAAGGTGTTTCCCAGTAGTTTTTTTAATGACCACACTTCCCATTTTCATTTTGCGAATTGATAAACTTTCCCTGATCTGATCAAGATGTATTTTGCACCAGATACAAAGTATAGATTTAAGTTTTGATTCATGTTAATTTCAACTCAATTGGTGTTGCTATGACAACTTAAACTAACGTGAAACAAAGATGGCGGAAACAGGTTTTTCTAAAATATCTCGCATTTTCGATGAGCTTCAGAAAAATGACTATATAGGTGATAAACTTCACATCCATGCGCTATTATTCTGACCAAAGTTTTGATTAGAGCGATTTTAAATAAATCGCAAAATGAATGTTTTTGAAAATTATTCAAAATCGCTCTAATCAAACATTCTAATTAGTGTCTAATTAATAGTGCATGAATGTGAAATTTAATACCTATATAGTCATTTTTCTGAATCTGCTGGGAAACACCTTAAACTAACTTGAAAATAAGCAAGTTATTTACATGCCAGTTTTTACTTCATTTAAATTTGACCTGAATAATTGATGTTAACGTTTTTGACGTTCTTGATAATTCATGACGCATTCCTAGTCTTGAACATGATTGGGTAGACTTGAAATATATTTGTCTTTGTCTCATCAGATGGTAGTTAAGATATCCATGACAGGATTGTCCCGTCTAAGAAGAGTAGTATGATTTTACTTGTAACCCTGGGTGATCTACTACTTGTGAGTTCTCCCAGTCCGTCACACACTTTCCTGAAATATCTACTCATCACAATGTAGTTTCCAACAGATAGTTACTTCAAGTATATTTCTCTCGCACATCTGAATTTTTCTAGTGTTTTTGAATCGTTTTAGCTTGAGCGTTTTAAGCTTGTAGTTGTGATTTCCCCAAGTTTCTCAACTGGCAGAAAACCGGCGTATCGCACAGTGTACATCAGAGTTATCTTCAACGACTAACTTTGCTCAGTTAAGTCTTTAAGTTGAACTAACGTGTTTCGTGGATGGAAGGAGAGAGAGTTACCATGAAGGGAATAATTTGTGCTTTGCTTGTTGTGGTGTATTGTATCGTTACTTGTAAAAGTCAAGAAATGGGGTCCAATCCATACCGAGGGGAAAGATACAGGACAGGCATATTTGATTCAATACAAGGTTAGTAGAATTGAAAATAACACAGCTTTGGTAGCTTTTTAATTAAAAATCGGCAAAGTTTTACTGTTTTGCACCTTTGAAGTTTATATGAAAACAAATTGGAGCAAAAATGCCACATGGGCAGCAAAAACAAAAACAAATGAAAGAGGCTTGTCAGTCGGAATTGGAATTAAAAGAGAAGTTAATTAAATTTTTCATGTGTGTATGAAGATCATATTCGCGGAATAGTAAACAATTAAAGCAATTATAATCAAGTTATAGAAATGTTTCTTAGAACAGTTTCGAGAGAAAACAATGTACCGTTGAACGAGTGTAGAGATATAGCTAGTTTGGACGGCGTCAGTGGCATGTTTCCATTAGAAGGTATCCCCAGTAAAAATTACAGTTATAAGAAATGAAACTATTATGCGCTGCGTCAGTGGCATGTTTCCATTAGAAGGTATCCCCAGTAAAAATTACAGTTATAAGAATATGAAACTATTATGCGCTGCGTCAGTTGTACAGCACTAGTGTTTCTGAGAAAAAAAAAAAAATAAAATGATAATAACTATAGCGGTTAAACTGGCATGCGCTGTGTCAGTGTTTCAAAGAAACCAATTGAAGTAAAACCTCGTAAAAAGAGATATACTTATTAATGTTCTGCACCTTAGTTCTTTGTCGGAGTAGAAGAAAATGAATAAAACGTCGGTGCGTGTTTTTTTATTAAACAAAATGTCAAAATCTAAACATTAATCTAAAGATGTCAAAATAAAGCAAATATACAGAGTAAGTCGATTCTCTTTGATCCAGCATCGTGTTGCCTTTTATCAATTTAATATAATTAAAAGTGTATTAAATTGATTTGTCTTACAATTTTGGAATGTATTTTTATATGGATTTAATTGTCAGAGCAAGAGATTGCAATAATATTAATATGTAAAGTTTGTATATATATAAAGTATGTAAAATATAGTATGTAAATAAATGATCATCCATTTCACTTCCAACTGGCACACAGGTGTTTTTTTTGAATGACGGTAACTACGAGTCGGTAACTGAGTTGTCTCTTCATATTAAGACTAGCAACTCGAGTAATTTTTTAAACAACTGTGTTCAAACTTGGCCGTCTTATAAACAATTGTTTTTAAACGACTGAAATTAAATTCCAACTTTCATTCAGATGTAATCTATAAATGACGGTAATTTAACTTATTGATATCCAATCGTATTAAAAAGTAGCTATAGTTTATAGCTAGTATTTTTAAACAATTTTGGCCAAGTGGAAGGGATAAACGGCGCTTATGTTGGCTGAAAATGTTGCCCTTTTTTTCTTTTTGTACTATTATGAATCTCGTTCAAAATTCGATTATGCAACTAGGCACATTTTTAAATCGATTTGGTACTAAAAATAAGCTTATCTGACAAGGACATCGCACAGTCGCACCTTTTTTTAAGGGATTTAAATCAACAAATCTTCAACATTTTTTATAATATATGCGTACCAATCTCAAAATCAACCGCCGATAATCTCAAGAACGCCGCACATGAAGAACAAATAGAAAGATAAAAATGTGAGCGGAACTAGTGAGCCAAAAGCTTTAAAAACAACTTTTTCTTTCAAAACAAATGTTTGTACTGTAGGATTTTGATTCATAATAGTATTTCTTGGTCCTGATCAACCTTTTAATTTTTAAAAACTCCTCCGAATTTTTTCTTTACTGTCGAACATTATGATAAGACCATTAGAGATTTTAATTTGAAATGTCTTTGAGATGATAGCCAGCGCGCCAAATCTGGACTAGTTCCTCAGTTAAGAAGGACTTTTCAGGTTAATATCTCATTAAAATGAGATAGGAGATAACTGTTTTTACCACAAATTAACGTCTTAAACTCAACAGTGGTTTTTCTCTACCTTAAGGGATATTGACGCATTTGAGCCTGTTTGCATACAAAACAACTTTTAAAACTTAACAATTGCTTTTTCCTTTTATAATTTTTGCGTTGTTTGCTTACATGATTATCACAGTGCATTGCGAGAAAATGTCAAAACATCTCATCAAGAAGTGTTAAGTTGAACTGTTATTGGATTTCTTGATGACGAAGTAATAAATACATTACATACAAGGAGGCACTAAGTTATAGAGGGATGGAACTAAATGATTTATATGATTATCACAGCTCTATGAGGTGCAAATGTGAGAAAGTGTCAAACATCTCTTTATATAGGATTTCTTGATATGACGAAGTAATAAATACATTACTTATAGTTAAGGCAATAAGTTATAGAACAATGAGACTAAATGATTTATATGATTATTACGCACAGTGCCATGAGGTGCAAATGTGAGAAAGTGTCAAAAATCTCCTCAAGAAGTGTTAAGTTAAACATTTATTGGATTTTTTGATGACAAAGTAATAAACACATTACTTATAAGGAGGCAATAAGTTATAGAGGGATGAGACTAAATGATTTATATGATTGTCACAGTTCTATGAGGTGCAAATGTGAGAAAGTGTCATCAAGAAGTGTTAAGTTAAACTTTTATTGGAGTTATTGATGACGAAGTAATAAATACAAAACTTATAATTAAGGGAAAAAGTGTATCGTGACTAGAATAGGGAAACAAATACTACAAGTTGGAAAACGACTCTTGGAAAAGTTTGAAATTTAATTCACATATAGGGCTCAGATTTTTTCTGTATTAAACTTTTTTCTGTATTGACTTGAATTATTTATTTAAGTTATATAAGAGAGTGTTTATTGACATATTTTATTGTGTTTTAATTGTTGGAAAGTGTAAGTCGTTAAGATAATCGCATGGATTTACTTGATTTCCTTATTATTCTTTCTTTTATGAGAATCCGTTAACACGACATTATCTATACATTATTTTAATTGATCACACATGTACAGACACACACTTACTCATTAGAGTAGTTTCATATAAGCCGGTTCTTGTATGCTAATGTGTTTCTTATATGCCAATGAGGTCGTTGACAAGAAATATAACGAATTCATGTACTTACGTTGTTATAATAGAAATACAATTACAGTCTTTCTTATAGAATCAATAAATAAGTTAAGAAATAAGTACAGAATGCATCGCTGGCGTAAAAAACCGATTATGTTGTTACTTTTGTTTAATCAAAAAAATAGAAGAAAAGAAGTACACGCTTTTTATTATAACAAAACATGCACGTGAATTCGCCATATTTCTTGTCAACGGCTTCATTAGCAGTAAGAAACACTTACTTACCTACTTGCTTTCTAGTACTTACTTACTTATGTATCTACCTACTTACGCACTTACTTGCCCTTGCCCTTTATATCTATAGGTATTGCAGCCAGGGAAATTATCGAGGCAACAGAGGTCATTGATAGGTTTGAGTGCTTGGCTAACTGCATCGCACACCCGAAATGTCAATCATTTAACTTCCAAACTTTTGGCAATCCCAACCATGTTTGCGAGCTAAGTGAGATCTCACTGGTGTCTAGTCCTTCGTGTCAAGAACCAAGGCCAGGTTATAGCTTCTTTTATGCATCGAAGCAGGTAATATTAAATAATAATTTAATACGTAAAATGGGCAAAATACATATGGATATAATCTAATTCAGTACAGATATTTAAATTAATGAAATTAATGGTATTTTACTTTTATTAACATTAATTTGAATAGTTCTTTTCACAGTTTCGTTCAGTGACCACGAATGATAGTTTCAAGGCGAGGTTCCAGTTGCTGCGCATGATAAATTATAGTTTTGCTAAGCGCAGCGGCAACAGGAAACTCGACTTGAAACTATTATTCGCGTTCGCTGAACGAAAATGTGAAAAAGTGTATTGTCAATTGGAACTTTATTTGAGCATGATTTCAACAGAAAAATGGCATATGCAGCCTACCACGTATCAAAGATATGCCTATTGTTCTGTTGAAATCTCAATCTAATCAAAGTCTTTTGTTACTTCTCACCTACAATACCATATATGGAATTGGTATTGTTTTCAAGATTGCATACGGTATTTCTGATACGAAATGCACCGTAACAACGTTTGTAGTGCCGACGCCCAACGCTACGTGCGTTGCATGAAGACACCAAAAAGGCAAAAATTCTAAACAGAGTTTAGGAATTCTTCTCAAGATCTGTCAATTTGTTTATTATAAAATAATAATCATTATCGTAATCGTCTCCCCTGTAATTTATATCACCATTACTAGAACAATAACAAAATCATTAATTCTTTGCAATCTGAACGCGCCCTATTTTCTAGAACAAAGCCCTTGCACTATTAAATGATCGCTAAAAATATCCCATATATATATTTATATATATACATTTTGTAACGTTTTATTTATCTGTTACTAAAATGATTTCATTTTTTTTTTAAATAGACAAAATGTTATAGAAAACAATAGAAAATACAATAAAAGATACAATAGATAAACTGATTTCAGGATGTATTTTGGCGGACATAAAAAAGTGGAAGTCAGTAATCAGTTTTCCATCATGCCTTGTTCTAGAAAATGGCGCTTGTCCACATCGCCTATTGTAATGGTAACTATGTATATCTCCTAGGGGCCGTTGATGAATTTGGCTAGTTGCAGTATCGACGGAAAAAGCTGCCAAAATGGCGCATTGTGTGGTTTTGACAACTGCGGAAGGACAGTGTGCAAATGTCAGCCGTTTAACAAAGGAAAACACTGCGACGAATGGACGATAGGTAGACTTTTTGGGAGATAACTGGTGTTTCCAGTTATGGGCTTTCAGTTTTCTTTTTACTTATATTTTACTGAAGTAATTTTATATTTGATTGAATAATTCATTCCTCTATTTTCCACCCATTCTTCTTTTCGTATTCATCCATCCATTCACTATATTCCGGTATTTATGTATTTATCCGTAACATATCATATCATTAATTAATTCATTCATCCATTCATCTATCCATTTCATTCATGCTAACACGATTGCTTCAAACCCCTTAATGCATATATCCATTTTTTATTCAACCCATTTATTCGTTCTTTTCTTCAATCATAAATTCATTAATTCTCTTTGTCTCGTGTTTCACTTCTAGATGTTTTTTCCTGCAAAGACGTCTTGACCAAAACAAGGTACACTTGCCACAGATACTCCAATTTTAACTTATTTCTTCGGAGCGATTTTACATAACGCATTTCAACATGCCAATGAAAAAAATAACATGCTAATAAGTAAAAAAACACGCTAATGAGTAAAAAACATGCTTATGAGTAAAATAACATGCTAATGAGTAAAATAACATGCTAATGAGTAAAAAACATGCTTATGAGTAAAATAACATGCTAATGAGTAAAAAACATGCTTATGAGTAAAATAACATGCTAATGAGTAAAAAACATGCTTATGAGTAAAATAACGTGCTAATGAGTAAAATAACATGATAGTAAATAAAAAACATGCTAATGAGTAAAATATTATTATTAATAACATGATAGTAAATATCTGAAAAACATGCTAATGAGTAAAATAACATGCTAAGGAATAAAATAACATGCTAAGGAATTAAATAACATGTTAATAAGTAAAATAATTATTATAGTAGTTTATAAGTATTAGACAGTCTATTTCTTTTTGTTTTAAAGCTATCGAGCCAACATGGCGTACACGGTCATGATCGACAGCAAACCAACAGACATCTACTGTCATTTGACTAATGACATCTGTGGAGATGGGGGATGGACGCTTGTCATTAAGATGGATGGCTCAAAAAGGGTATTAAGATTATTTTGTTTCATTCTCAATTTGTAGATGTATAAGTAAAATTTTCACTTGTAAATGCTCATATTTTCAGGACACTTTTGGCTACTCATCACCTTTATGGTCCACAAAAGAATCCCATAATTTAACAGCCGGTCAAACCGGTTTTGATAACTACCAAACCAAGATGCCAAGCTACTGGGCCATGCCTTTCCAGAAACTGTGCGTTGGTATGAAAGTCAATAATGTCCTTAAATGGGTTCCTATCTCGTACAATGCTTCATCTCTATATGATGTTATTGCAGATGGAAGATTTCGAGCGTTGAGCATCACAAAGGCAACATGGTTGTCATTGATTGATAGTTCTTCCCTTCAGCCAAATTGTAACGAGGAAGGATTCAATATTGGTGGGCATGCACGCATCGGTATTCGATCAAACCAGGAAAATGATTGTCGCACCTGCGATAGCAATCTTGGTTTTGGTCTAAATCAACCTTTCTCATGTGGGAATAAGTGTAGAATTCAATGCAACAATGGAGATAAAGACACGGTTGCGTATGGCTACATCATGATTAAGTGAAGAAAATCATTAAATAAGAAACGTTTCGGGTTTACAAATAATAATGCAGTAACAAGAAATAATAGGGAAAGACCTTCAACGCATGCTTTGAACTTTGACCAATGAAACGGGTGCAAGTTTCACATTTTCAAGTTCAAGTTTCAAGTTTATTCAAAACTGATTATAACATATATATATATATATATATTTATAATATAGCTTAGATAGTACGTAAGCTCTGATTGGTTGATTCACTCAAAAAAAGCTATGCTCTATTTCACCGGTAGAGACATGGTTTTTGATTGACAGCTCACAATTTTAATAAGAGTTGTTCTGTTATAAGCTACTACATCTACTAAAAACGGCTATTAAAATGTAAAAAGACTTTCCATCTTGTGAACTTTCTGGTAACCTAAACCCTGAAGCCTACGGTGCAATGAAATGCAATTCAAAGGCGACAAAAATTGAAAATACGCCGCCTTTAGACAAACTGTTAAGTTGGAAGTCAAAAGTTGAATTTGATCAAAACAAACAAAAACAAAAGGAAAACAGCGTTTCAAAGTGGCAATAATTTTTACTTCATTTTATCCTTGACATATGAAGATAATTTCATAGTGAATAAGTGAGATTTTTTTGCAATTGAACTCGATTAATCTTGAACAAATAACTTGCATGTTCGTTGAATTTATCGACGGCAAAATATTATATTTTGTTTTATAAAAACAAACAAACAAACACACAATCAATTACAGAATTATAAATGTGCTTTCAAGTTTTTTATTCTTATAAATAAACCATGTTTGAAAACAAGCAATGTGAACAAAAAGGCAGATTTACAATTATCTTTCAATTGTCTCGTCAAAATGAAAACAGAAACTTATAAACCTTAAACCTGCAAACGTTTGATTAAAAGTAAATAAATACATACTTTCAGCAGCCTAAGTAATCTTGTAGATGTGGTCTTTGTTCTTTTTAACTTCAAAACGTTGTACACTGCAGCAAGCTTGTCTTGTTCAAACTGTTTTTTTATTGCTGTCAGTCGGCACGGCTTTCACCACTCAAATTCGCTTGAATTGCTGTATATATGTCAGTCTCATGCAAGAGTTCAGCTAAAGGTTTTTGTTTTTAGCCACAGAAGTCAACCAAAGCTATGTTTTAACGGTTTTATAAATGAAATTCCTTCTTTTTAGCTAGCAAAAAGACCCGGGAAGAAAGTGAACAGCACCTTGGTCCTTTTTGGTCAAGATTGCTCAATAGTACACTGATTGTGATTGGTTCATTGGACACTGGTGTTAGTTTTGAGAATTACAATTTTAATCAGCAAATAAAACTACGTTTTTACGGAAAACCAGCATTGCTATATTATAAAAGCAATAGAAGCCAGTTCCTATGACTCTACCAGTGAAATAGAGCACTTGGGCTGTTGTTAGAAACACTCGAAAAAGTAATAAAATCACTCGCTTTCAGCTCGTGATTTTATAACTTTTCTCGTGTTTCTCCCAACATCCCGCGTGCTCTATTTCACCGGTAGAGTCATAGGAACTGGCTTCTATTGCTTAAATATACTAGTTTGATATACAGTTTTCCTAGAAAAGAGGAGGGGGAGGAGGAGGAGGAGGAGGAGGAAGAGGAGAAGGAGAAGGAGAAGGAGAAGGAGAAGGAGAAGGAGAAGGAGAAGGAGAAGGAGAAGGAGAAGGAGGAGGAAGGAGAGGAAATGGAGGTAGAGAGAAACAGGAAGAGGAGGAAGGAGACGGTGGAAGAGGAGAAGAATGGAGAGGAGGAGGTGGAGGAGAAGGAGGAAGAGGAGAAGGAGGAAGTGGAGAAGGGAGAAGAGGAGGAAGAGGAGAAGGAGGAAGGGGAGAAGGAGGAAGAGGAGAAGGAGGAAGAGGGGAAGGAGGAGAAGCAGAAGGAGGACTATATTGTGTTAAAAAAACAAGAAAGACACACAAGTAAATGCAAAACCGACAGGGTAAGATAATAAGTTTGATAATTTTGGTTGTGTGCAGATAAAGATAAAGAGAGGGCTTTCAGTAGAGGAGGAACAGTTTGTGTAAAGGGGTTTAGGGCGAGCACATAAGGATTTGTTAGGGATGGGGTTGGGTTAGCCGGGACAATAGAGTTTGTGTTTAGCAAGGGAGTTTGTGAGCTGTAAATAGAGGTGGGATTCTGAATAAAAAGGGAGGGGAAGCTACGATAAGGTGGGGAAACGCAATAATATTGCTGGCCATTTCTTTAACATATATAGTTAGGGGGATGCATGGTTCGTGGTTTATTGAGCTAGGGTAATTCATCAGTTTAATGTATAGTATTAGAGTAATTATAAATTAAAACATTCCTACTTTGTGTCATTCCACTGGATTAAAAACTGTAGTGGAAAGTATTATGAGAGTAGGTTTGAGGCCATGTACTCTCATAACTGACTTTTCAAAAATGCTACTGAAGGACAACTTTAATATTCTGTAGTGGAAAGGTTTAGACAAGGAAAAGCAAACTAGTAGTTAGGTTAATCTAAAGAAATGCATAATTCATATTCGCCCTAGTTTAGAATTATTAGCCTACCTACTATTCTATTTATAAGAGTCAGCTTGTAAAAGACTAAAGGAATACAAAAGTATTCTCAAAAACTTCTTTGGTATTAACACAATTGAAAAATCTGTGAAAAAAAATCGAATTTAATGTATGAGAAACCTAGAGAATTTGTTAATAAACATTGCAGGCAAAAATAGATTTGTGATTATTATTTCAAAAAAGAAGAACGATCTTTTCTCATTATTATAATGCATTATGAATTGCAATTAATAATTTATCTATTTTACTATATAATCAGCAGTCCCCTTAACGGTTCCCTGTACCGTCTTAAAAGGTAGCCGGGCCTTTGGACGTTGAGCTTGCGCATGCAATGATAGACTTTTTAATACCCTTCCGGGAACTTATTCACGCTACCTTTCAAGATGGCGCAAGGAACTGTGAAGGTGCTTTGTAAATTTAAAAGTATGCTGGATGTAGAACATATTTGTGCTTTTCCCTCTCATTCGATTCCCATTCCAGGTCCACCTCCCTCATGACTTTGAACTAGTTGTTCTTTTCGCTGGGTTGGCAACAGCTCTTGCAATTGGCCGCTCTCACGATGTCGTCATTTTATTACCAGTTCCAGGGCTCCTCTGTTGAGTACTAAAAATCCATTCTTTGTTAATAATGATAAGAGTTGATTTAAGGCCACATACTACTGTTTTTTATTTAAATTTTAAGCTTTCGTCGGGCACTGACATCATCAGAAGAGTGGAAAAATTGTACGAAATTTGAATAGTTATGCCAGCGTAAAATAGAAGCGTCAAAACAATAGGGTGTTCTTTCAATTCAGCGCATTCGTCACGGGAATTTATTTCTGTTTTTTTGTTGTGGATATGTGCGGCTTCTAAGAGTCTTAAGTTGACTGGGTCGTTGTTTCTGTCTATGATCTTCATGTCAAAATGTCATATTATTGTTTGTTAAGCTACGGTAATACGAGCAGCAAATTCGTCCAACTTGTCTCGCAACATCGCTGCAAAACAAGTTGGAAAGCGATGTTGCTCGTTTTTCCACCCGCGTACCAACTTGTGGAAGCGAAACATCGTTTTCCAACTTGTTTTGCAGCAATGTTGTGAGACAAGTTGGACGATTTTGCTGCTCGTATTACCGTACCTTTAGTCTTTTGTGTTGCTATTGAATTACTTAGACTTTGTCCGGTACACGTAAGAGGAGCCAGTACAAGAATACTTCATACAACTTTCTTTATTATTCAAATGTTTTATCCATTTCGTACAATAAGCAGTCCAATTTACAAAGCTACTATAATTATTGATAATAGAGCGAATCCGTATAACCTATTTACTGTATGCTAATGAGTTTTATTATATTAATGAGAATGAAAAAAATAGTGCAAAGACCATGCTTGAGTGATTCACATTTCGTAACTGTGAACGAAAACTGCGAAGGCGCCGACAAATGTGAACGATAACGATTGTTTCCTGTGTTTGATCGATCTGAGTTGTATCATGTGAATCACTCAAGCATGGCCTTTGCGCTATTGTTTTCATGCTCATAAATATAATCAAACTCATTATCATACAAGAAATAGGTTATACGAATTCGCTCTAATATACAAGGTGGAAATAACATTATAGAAAAACCCACTAGTTTAACTAGTAAAAATATCGCTGGATATTTTACTCGTTCCAGTCCTACTCTAAACGACAACGCAAGCGTAAAGAAAACAAGTAAAATGGTGCAGCACAGAAATCTGACACTCGCGCAGACTCTATAAAAAACGATGGAGTGTACGACTTTCATCTCTTTTTTTTCAAAATATAAACAAAAATACAAAAGGTTATGTACATGAAACTTCAAGCTTATATATTCAGGGAATTTCTTATAAACAACTTTAAACACTGTAGTACGAAATTCAATTCGTAATGTTTACAATGGTTAATAATAGTTAGATATTTTTGTAACTAGATTTCTTTTGGGATATTTAAATTAAAATTTACATTTTTTTGGTATCTATAGATACATCATCCGTGCCATCCCCTACTGAAAGAACATTCGTTATCTTTTAGGGGTGGTTTTTAAGATTTCTATGAGTATTACCGATACTTTCGGCCTGCGCTCACAATACTCTACACATCTATATAGCAGCTATAAAAATTTGATCTTACATGTTGAGCACCTGTTCGACCCATAGCAAAAAACACACCACATCAAACAAACTTAATTTACATATGACCTATGCCTATAGAGTCGAGGCTTGCAATTGAAAATGGACCACAGCGGAGAGAGGCAAAAAAAATAACCATATGAACATTCAATCATCCACCTTTTTTTTCTCATATTGAACATTTATTGATAGCTTTTGTTTGTGGTTCTACGGGACGTATTCATTTTTCGCGGTTTCTTCTTTAACTTCCTGGTAAAGTTTACCAATATCTTGAGAATCATCCACCATTCGTACTGCCGTCTCACCAAGTTTTTTTCGGATTTTTTCTCTTTGAAAATACCGTTTCCTTAAGCATGGAACACATTTGTTTCGGTAGATTTTGTGAATGATATATAACAATAAACAAATCAAAAATAGAAAAGAAACTCCTACAATCGAATTCAAAACAATGGGAATTTTATAAATGCATTCAACATTGCTCATTTTGATGTCACCCTGCTCCCATACTGGTATAGGTGTGTTGATGTTCTTTGAGATTATAATGTAGTTAGAGGGCGATGGAAGCTTGCATTCAGATGCATTTAGACAGGAACGTTTAGCTAGGTTTGCCTTGTAACTCGGTGTGTTCATGCTGGTGGAGACATTCAGGAAAACCTTTGAAGGTCCTGGATTGTAGAATACAAAATTACTGTACTCGTTGTCTTGAAGCTTCTGGCCTTTTATAATAGAGACATTGCAATATGTTTTATTTGCCGAAACTTTGTACTCTGTGTGCTTCACAGAGACTTTTTCAGGGTTAAACTCACTGGAAGTATCAAACTTATTCGTGTCATCAGTATTTTGTGGCTTGTAAATCCATAACTCGGCATTCTGATCAGAATTTGCTGATTGAAAACAAAACTTCGCTATGAGGAACACATTTCCATAAATTCGGAACCTCTTCTGCTTGAACAGACGTTTCTGAGGTAAAGATGTCTTATTGTGGATCATATTTATCGTTCTTGTGGAGATCACTTGATTGGCAGGTTCCGTGAAAGCATACGTATCGACCAAAAAAGGATCCTGGCGTTCATATCTTTTCGTCACACGTATCGATTGACACTTGTCAGTGATTGACGCTTTCAGCTCGAAGCCAAGAAATATCTGCGAGGAAGTGGAGTGTACAGAGGGTTGTTTTAGTTGGGTGATAACGTATTCTTGTTGCGCCATGATGTATATGAAAATGAAAAGGAATACCAAATAAGCCACCAACAGAAGAACAAAAGGAGATACAATGCCGACATTGATGCACCGTGAAAACAATTTGAACGAGCTAAAAGCACCAGTCAGCTTTCTATAGGCAGTTTTATATTCTTCCTTTTGGTCGAGAGTCCTCGTTACGACTTCTTGCACGTCCGAAATTGGGACTATGTCGCTTCCAAGTTGCACTGTAAAAAAAAATTAGCAAATTAACAAAGGCAACCAGAAGTGAGAGGTGGATGGAGGGGTGGAAGGGATATTAGGTGTAAGGGAGAGGGGGAAGGGAAAGGGAAAGGGAAAGGGGAAGGGGAAGGGAGAAGGAGAAGGGGAAGGGAGAGGGAGAAGTGAGAGGGCGGGAGGGGATAGGTAGAAGGGAAGGAGAGGGAAATTGTGAGCAGAAAGATATTTGTTTAAAGTATTGAAGCGGGTACCCATAAAGGCAGTTCCAGCTAGTACTCCCACGTTTATATGATGTTATTAATTACCTGTCTTGGGTGCCCATGTTTTAGCCTTGTCAAGGTTATCAATAAGTTGTTGTTTGAAGTAGGGTTGTACATCTTCACTTGTGTGATCCAAGTAAGTCAAGTGCTTCAAGATATTGGGTATTTTACATTCCATTAGAATCAGTGGAAGAACACGAGCTATAATGAAAGAAAACAAATCCTTTTTTATGTACGTCCAGATGAAGAGGCTTGAAAAGCTTAATGCGTCAATATTCCACAAACGATTTAAAATACCATTGAAAGATCACAAATCATATAGAGTTGAGTCAACAGTCGTTATAGTCAACAGTCAATTTTACAACACTTGTGTGAATTCTCGCGCACTGATTGGTTGATTTACCGTGGTAAATAAGAGTCCAGACAACGGTGATCACGTCATCATGTCACACAACACTCGTGCGGAATTGAGGGAAAGTTTGTCATCCACAAAGTTAAAAAAAAAGATTTTAAAAAGAAGTTTATGGATAAACTATCAATGGAAATTCCTTTTCTGTAAGTAGAAAATTGTAATAAATGTAACTATGCTGTCATGGAGCTGTTGTCGTTTTAATTTCATGCGATTTTTAAGTCTTTTCGACAAATCTTCACTCACAATCAATTCTGTAGTCTTTTCAACAAAAACGTGCTCAAAATTACATTTTTGACGAGCAATACCATTCGTTCAGAATTTATTTGAAAAGCTTAGAATGTTGTTCAAATGCTAGACATATCAGATATTGGTAATCTTCTATATGATCAGTTTTAATGTATAAAAAATGCATTTTGTTTGAAAATGTTCAAAAACGTTTCACCAGAACCCATGCTAATCGGCCGTGTTTGACGTTCTTGTACTTTTCTAACTTCAATTAGCAGTCTCTCAAGACAAACAGTGCACTGCATTTCTGTATGAAAATAAGCTTATTTGTTTTTTACCGGCTGAAAAAAAAATCATTTTCGTAAATTATGTGATTTTCCGTAGCTTGAAGAGAAACCATTGAGTTCGATGCGTGACAAATTCGTCATTTTTCGTCCGTTAACTGACATTTTACTTTTTGTACATTTATTTTGGTTTGTGTTGTAAAAAAAACAAATCGAATGTGGTTTAGCGTTGTCTGTACTCTTATCGACAACGATATTCGTCATGACAGTGGTCAAATAGTTGTGGACTCACGACGCGCAGCGGATTTGCTAATTACACCGGTTATGGTACTACTACAGTGCTGCAACGCAGGCTTGTAAGTCATGAATTAAAATAAAGAAATCCCATCCCATCCCATCCCTTCCCATCCCATCCCATCCCACAACAACGCAACTGCTAAAAAGCCAGATCAGCTAAATTCAAAATAAAGTTTACAAACCTCTAGTGGTTTCCAGGGACGACAAAAGAGCGTGTTTACTTTCGAACATGCACCACTCGCTCTCCACAAAGGCTGGGGTCAATACCAGGATGGTCACGTGACTGTTCTCAACAGCATGTACTATGTTATCTGTGACTGCAAGACCGGCCTGGAAATCACGATAGTCTATACATACTTTCTTGCCTTGTTGTTCTAGTGTTTGAAGGAGGAAATCCTTGACCCAAGGACGGTCACTCTTACTGTACGAGATAAACACATCATACTCAAAGATTTTGTTCTCCTTGTTATCATCAATGTCATCTTTGGCATCATTAACATGGTGATTATCAGTAACTGTTGAGATAAGTAGAAACACATGTCATCATAAAATCTGCAATCTGCGATTTGGCAATTACCACAAAAAAAAAGAAAAAAAAAACTTCGAGCACAGCTTCAACCTTGAAAAAAGATGGAGCACACAACAAAAAATATTGTGCAAAGTGGAAAATAATATCCTGCACAGCCCTTCAAATATGCACCGTCGTTTGCCCTACCCGTTAACGGTTGCGACAAAAACATGTTCTGTCTCGCGGTCAATTTCAAAGATTGGCACCCCAAACTTCTCGCATGTTTGTAAACCACTGTCGTGAAAAAAGGCGAGAAATGTACTGCACTTGCATCTATCCTTTAAAAGATGCAACAACAAAAATATAATATTCGAAATTTACCTCAACAAATTGAATATATTTAGAGGATTGCATTGGGAGATTGCAAAGTTTGGCGCCAAATTTTGAAAGTTGACGTCTAGACAGAACATGTTTTTTGTTGTGACCATTAACGGGTAGGTGCAAACGACGGTAATTGTCCGCCCGTAAGCCTTGTCTTTAATTCTGTTTACTTCCTGTACAAAGTGAGTTCCCCTATGTTGTCGTTGGGGGTCATGTAATAGTTACCTAGTTACTAGTGATAGTATTACCCTTACCTTCATTGTCTTCCTCAATACCAGGTTGTTGCTCGATTATTAGCAAATCTAGATCATCCATCTTTATATTCAAAACGGAAACTGTTGAATACAAAAAAAGCATTCAGTTATAATCAATATTCAAATATATTCTCAGTTTTTATGTGAAGTCACAAAACGTTTAATTCTAAACTAATAATCACAGAAGGCAGGTTATCTAGTATCAATTGTATATGCTTTTGGAAGAGTTTTATTTCTGAAAGTTTGATTGGTTTTCGTTCAGTTTCGTTCTCGAGATAGAAGCTAGATTCCCGTCACGCATTATTGTCACGCGTGTTGAGGAGCCGTAAAAATATATAAATTAGCCTCAAATTTCATCTTCTTTTTCGGCAGGTACACGGACAAAGTTGTTTGTTTAATGAATATTTTTACCTCTAAGCCTCTTTTGTCCGCCATGTTGGAGTGCACAAACATAGCGGCTCGTTCATGTCAGTGGAAGCAAAACCTATGACTCGAGTTCACTTGAAATTTTGCAGAATTCCGTAGTTTAACTCACTCTTTTACGTGAAAGTGTTGTTTCTCTGAAACGTCCTGCAGAAATCTTTTGGATGATGTCAATGCAAACAGTTTGTAACTACTCGGTTTAAGAGTATATTTTAACCGCCTTCCTTCTTGAGATCGGCTATATGTATATTCCATTAAAGCTATTAGATTTTTTTCCGTAATAGATTTTAAAAGCATTGGGATTGTTTTCATGGTCTTTCATGGTTCCAATCAGTTTCTTTGTATTAACAGAAATATAATCGATATGCCGAAGGTCAATTTATACATTTTGTTCTTGACTACATTTTGAAATAGGTATCTATTTGGAGGCCATAACTGGCAAATATACAAGCGATTTTATGAGCAGCGTCGACTTAAACCATAATACTGGCATACAAATGTGCAGAAACTGGTCGTTCAACTATAAATCTTTTAAGTAAGCTGCGTAATTAAACGTAAACCTAACGAGTGAGCTTAGTGCAAACGCTATATTTTAATTCAAATACTTTAATATTTTAATTCAATATACCTTACCTTCTTCGGACAGTTTCTTCTAAAGTGTAGTTGCTTTGCTCCTGACAGATAAGACCGTAGACAAGAACTAATGCAAAAGTTTTAAAATCTCTGTTTTCAAGCACAAATATGTAAGGGAAAGTCCCTTCAAAAAAGTCCCTTCATTTGCATTATTAAGGGGGTTCCCCTATATCCTCTTACGCATATGTTCTTAGTGCCGTTAGGCAATGCTTTACGACACTAAGGACTGTTAAAATTGATAATCAATCTCAATGAGCGGGGAAAAAAGTTTCAATTTATTATTTGTTTATATTATTATTAGTTTAACTGCTACTCATGGTCATTGTTATGTTCCTTTTTCGATTTTGAATGGAAATGTATGCATGGCTGCATATGTGTTCGGATCACAGCACGCATCAGTTTGTCCGCAGGTATTGTTTATACAGTATAACATATTACACGTTTATCACTATATATATATATATTATTATGCTACCGGGTAATATGTTTCCTTGATCAAAGTGAATGTGAATGAACTTTTTACAGCAGATTCTGTATGTGATATGATGTTTCTAGAATGTTGATTGGCTTGCCGTGCCTTGACCGCATTCGTACCGTTAGCTTTTCACAGTAATACGAAATATGCTCGAATTGAAATTTCAAACATATGCATATTGATTGGGATAAGGTACAATGTAACTTAGGGCATTCCTATTTAATGAGGTCATATCATGATCATAAGACCGGACGAACTTCGAATGGTATTTTTTATAGGACCTACTTACAAGTAGGGTAAATATATCTGTGAGGGGGGGGGGGGGGGGGGGGATCCTTTTTCTTAATTTCAACAATAAGTAGAATACATTAAATAAATATGATATACAGTAAAACAACATACAATTTGGACAATTACAAATGTAAATACAGAGGGGAAAAACAATTTTACAAAAATACAAAAAAAGAGGGAAATGTCTTTACAATATATGTATATCAGCTGTATACTTAACATTGTATTAACTGTATATAAACGTAAGAACTTTGTTATATTATTTCCATTTTTCATAAAGGAAAGAAAGCTTTTTTTGTTTTTAGCTATCCTAAGCTCAATATCATAAATATATTTAACCTTATGTACAAAAAGTACAAAAAGTGCAACAGAAGGACATGATTGTTTCTGGCTACATTTGTAAATAAAATACTTTGCTAATAATAAAATATGGTTTATCAAAACCTTATCATCACATGGTTTATAAATACCAAGAAAAATGTCCATTTCACTTATATCCCCTATGAATATATCATAGGCTATCAACCAACTAACTAATGATTTCCAAAATAATTCAACTTTCTCGCATTAAAAAAATATATGTTCTAAAGTTTCTTCTTGAACGTCACAGAAAGAACAGAGAAGAGATTCGAGTTTTCCAATTTTACATAGAAGTTTTTTAGTATAAACTATACGGTGTAATACTTTGAATAGAAATTCGCGTGTCTTGGTGTCGAGGCAACACTTTCCAGGAATTGTATATCCTTCAGACCAAACAATATCAGTTTCCAATTTGTTTTCGTACGACATTTTTGCGGTCGGAATAGTAGAACAGCAATAATTGCTGAATATACCTCATTTAAGAAGATATCTTAAATAGGGTAGTTTTTTCCCTCTTTGTGACGGAGAAACACAGGTTGATCTAAGGGGTCTGATTGTGAAGGAACAAATGTATTGTTGGACGTATTTAATGTAGAAAATCACACGGAAGGAATGGTGCTTAGCACACCATTTAAGGCGAGCCGTTCTATTGGAGAAAAACCGTGCAGCCGTTGTAAATTAAACCTTCCCTGTTCGTTATAAAGATCCCTAATTTTAAATATTCCTTTATCAAAAATCTTCCTATTAAAGACCGAGTGTTTGTCTATACAAATAAAACGGTTATTCCAGATAATCGCATTAAATATTTCTTCAGTAGAGAGTGGTTCGTATTTGTTCAACAGAAACCATGCTCTAAATAATACATTCGTCATAAAACTTAGGAAATTTTAGATTAAGTTTATGTGGATCAAAGTTCCATCTGAACAGAAGTTTTCCACCTACACTGTTTAAATAGAAGTCAAGGAAAGATTTCCATGTGCAAAGGGGAGCATCAAGATATTTTTTGATGCATATAATTCGTTGAGAAAGAATTGCTGATTCAACATTTTTAGGCCACCGTCGACAAAATTGCCAATGAGAGCCCGTCGTTTAACATTATCTTTTACATTCCACACAAAGTCATATAAGAGAGACTATTAATATCTTTCAAGGTAGACTGCTGGTCAACTGAAAATGCTGACGAGCAAAATAGAATCTTAGGGATAACAAAGGATTTAATTTTCTGTATTTTACTCAGTAAGGTAAGGCCTCTCCATTTCCACGCTCTAAACAATTTCTCCTCAGCATTTGTAAATTTACATTTCATTCTATCATTATTCACTGTGATGATGGTCGCTGTGTAAGACGGCCGAAACGTCACTACTTTTTCCAAGTAATAACATTTTATTATCTGAGATGATATCCACTCAACCACAATATTTAATCCTTAGTTCAAACCTTTCTCATCAATATTTTTCATGTAATAAAAAACCTTTTAGATGTACTAAATTCTTTTTTTGACTGATATGTTTGTATCGAAGAAATAGATCATGACTCGCCATGACATTTCTCATGAAACATGCACTTTTCTCTTTGTTACATGCAAGTCTTATTAAATAGATTTGACTACTGTCTCCACAAGCAGATCATTTTCAGCCAGATGTAATCGAAGTTTTAAGAGTTTTTTTAATACATCAATGCAATTTGATAAATATGAAATTTAATATCCGAGATTGGGCTGCCTGTGGAATATATTATTTAAACAGCCCGCAAGCAATTCACTTTTGATAGAAACCGCTAGTCTATTTAACTACTTATGCTATGACAGATGTATGTCAAGATATTATGAATGAATTATCGCGTGAATGAATTATTTAAGAGATAAGTGTCGTGCTCGACTCGGTGCTGCTATTTCTTTATTCCCAATTACTCCAGGCTGTCAACTATGGCTTGTTTAATGGGTTCTGTGATGTACTGCGTCGTCTGGCAAGTTTGTTTAACAGTTGTTTTGGGTGAGTTAAACTATCTTCAACTTTAATTTGGAATATATATACTGTATATATATATATTGTATATATATATATATAATATGGATTGTATACTTATTCCACAAGTGTTGCTATAAACACAAAATAGATGAAAGGAATAATAATCTCTTGATATTAAAAACTATAATGTTTCGGTTTGTCAGGAAGTTACCCGCTTATTTTCTTTTTCAAGAATATTGAAAATTGTGTTCCCCTGTTTTCGGTTTTATATAAATGTTTTACAGTGAGGAAACTCGAAACGAGAACATTCTGAGTTTCCTTTTTTTTAACCCATATATATAACCCATATTAAGAATACTTAGTGTATTTGAACTCATGCACTGCTTCATTTTTAGAGGTATTTTCTAATGTAAGTTTCTATCAAAGTCATTTGAACGGGAAAGGTTTCAGTAGGATACCAGTAACAGTTTTAATCTTAAAGTGCACGAGATCAAAAGGCCCCCGCTTTTCAACAGTTTGTCAGTTATCGATAACTATTTATTTCTAGACAAAATGTAATGAAGCAACAAAATAGTATAAAGATAAGTGAAAAGATTAGAACTTATTTTTTGAAAAAAAAAAACAAATTTCAAGTGCTATTTCTATTCTAATATCACATCTAAAAAAATACTCGATTCTGATTGGCTGACGAACTGTGAATTTTTTTCTTAATACCGTGCAATTAATTAATTGCACACATCAAAGAATTTTGTTTTTGGATACCTTTCAAATAGCTGCACTTTTATTCTCAGAAACTCGTATTTTTTTATAGATGTAATATTAACAGGAAATTACACCTATGTTCTCGAAGAATTAATAAAAAAAAGTATTTTTCATTAATTCTTCTCGAACGGTGTAATTTCCTATACAAAGTCTAAATTAACTGCCTAGAGTGAAACATTTTGCAATGTATAATAGTATGAAATTTAACGAAATAAATAATGCACGACTTTTCACGGGATGTCCATAATCACCATTATCAAGTGAAAAGTGTTTTTGAGTTTTTAGCTCTAAGTCAACTGATGAATTTAAATAATTTCTAACAAGATCGAACACAGAACTGCCCGTGGAGACTGGATTATAACTTCTAGAACAAGTTCGTTTGCCTATTATGTACGAAATGCTGTTAATTTAGAAGCAGTCAGACTCCCTAGGGCCAAACCGTTCATTTAAATATTTCAATTTTAAAGAAAATAATTATTTCTCAGTTTGAATCTCAAATGCTAATTTTTTTTCAAATGCTTAATGTTTTTTAAATATTAAAATATTTAAAGTATGACTCTTTGGATAATTAAACACAAACTGGAGCATTTTGTAGAAAAGTCAAACATCAGTCAAACATGTCTTCTTCATTATGAGTGATCAAGCGATTCCGGTCACAAATTGACCAAAAATCTTAAATAAAAGAGTCGTTATTTTGCTCCTCTTCCAGTTTTATTTTAGGGTTAAAGTATACCCCTAAAATCAGAGAATAAATTATTTTGTTTCATGAAAACAATAAAGTTATTCATAAATATTTAGTGTATTTGACGACGTTCTCAACAAACTACAAACAAATTCTGCTGACCAATTAAATGCACAAATCATAGCCGAAATCGTTGTACCGCGACTGGCAAGTTTCGAAGTTCGGTTTGATTTTTGATTTTTTCTGCGACAGGGGTTGGAGTTTATGTAAATCACCGCTGACCGCTGTGTGAGATGACTTCACTACTTCTAGTTTTGTTTTGTGTATTTATGCTTGGACAAGATGACGTCTTATACTACACCCTTCTTTTTCCATAAATATTACCCGCCATGTTAACTTTCTAAAATACCCTCGAATCATTACTATAAGTGTAAATAATATACAAATTAGGTAATACCTAATAGCGGAGCTCCCAGTTTAATTTTTTCTTACAACATCAATATGTGCATGTAAATACCACTTATTAGATATTTTCTTGGGTATTACGGGCTGATATTTTACGAGTTGCTTACGTATTTTGCCGGGCAATAAGGACATTGAGTGGGTATCAGTCTATCAAAGAGTGTATAGCTTAACAAATAATTTTAGATTAAGAGAGTTCCAATATAAGATACTGAATAACTGTTTATTCTTAAACATGAAGTTATATAAATTTAAAATAGTGGACTCGCCTTTATGCACATTTTGTAAAACATCAAACGAATCTATGGAACATTTTTTTGTCGAATTTGTAAAACCAAAGGACCTATACTTTAACATTAACCAATGTCTAAGCAGCGCAAATGTAAAGTTAATACCAGAGCTAAGTTTTAAAAATGAAAAACTCTCTAAATTTCATTTGTTCTGTACCGTGCTGTTTGCACAGTCATACGAAATCCGCTCTAGTTTTGTTCAGACAAAAAAGTGTTCAGAAATGTTTTTGATGGAAAATACCATTCCCAAACGATAGTGTGAATAGCCTTATTATTATCCCTTTTATTTTTAAGTCATTAAGCTTATTTTGCTTTTGATAACGCCTTGAAAAAGTGCTGTGGCTGAACAGTCGTTTTACGGCCGCTTTTTACCTTCTTTTATTTTCCAAAGTTAGCGGTTAGGATTCCGGATAGAAAAGGTTAAACCTTTTCATCGTATTAGATTTACTAAAAAGTAGTCATGGCAAATCTTCAAAATAAAACAAAAAGTTATTTTGAAATGGAATTAAAAGGCTCAAGAATTATAAGTTCTACCAACACAACTGATCGATTTGAAAAGACAAGGATTTTAAAACAAGGTATTTTATTATGAAAACTTTGTGTAAAACATTAGTTTGTTCTGTAAAAAAGACTTTAACGACTTTGAAGTAAAAACTACTAAAAAAGCTCGTTTCGTAAGCATAAAATAGTCAATATTGCTCAATAAAAAGTTTTCAACCAATTTTAAATTATGTTTGTATTTCGATTCATCTTTGATGTTTTCCGTTGATGAGGTTAAAGTACATAAATAAACAACTTTTTCAATCGAAAAAAGGCTACGAAAAGTACAATTTACACATGCACAAAGGATTTTAAACCTTTTCTCTTTTGTTTCTATAATAAAACAGAGCGGATTTTTCCTTTTTGAACCTTAATTATATTAATTAAGTTTTTAGGTGTTTTTTTTTTTTGCACGCTCCTTATATCAAACAGTTTTTCAGTATTAAAATAAGCTTACTGTCTCTCAAAAACTTGAAACAAAAATTAAACTTGAACTTACTTTATCGGTGATTGTATTTTCCTGAGGTTTTTTTACTCTTCAATGACGTCGACATTGATCATATTTTGACGAATAAATGTATGTACTTGAATTTTGATTGATTAAACATTGTTCATAGTTTAACTGCCAAGCTTGAAAATCCTTCAATAAACTGTGCTAGGACAGTTTTCATATCAAACAAAGTCGCTTCTTTATCATTTTTTTTTAATTGCTGTAGTCTTTTAATATTCTTCCACGGAGGTATCTAGAAATACGTTTTCTTGATCTTTTGGAATCAGTCTTTTGCTTTTCTTTAGTATAATTTCTTCGTTTTTGTGTCCTTCAAGTTTATGTTCTTCTTCGGTCAAAACTCTCTTTATGTTCCTCGAAATTCATCTTTCTCCGTTGATATTTTGTATTAATGAAAGCCCTGTTTTCCTCCGAAACGTTCGTTCTCGAAACCCTTTTTCTTTGGCCTTCATTTTCTCTGTTTTTCGTCTGATAAGTTTCGTCTACAATCTCGCTTTCTTTCTTTTTCTTTCAAGCCTGCGCTGTTCTTCATTGAAACTCCTTCGTCGTTAACGTTCTCTTTCTCTTTCTTGTCTTCTTGTCTTTTCCTCTTCTGTTAACTGTCTTTTTCCCTTATTAATTTCGTTTTCTTTTTCTTTTGGCATTTTTTTAAATTGAAGACAGCTTAAGTAAAAGCGATAAAAAAGTTGATAAAACGTCGAGAAAAGCGAGAAAAAACGTTTTCTCAGGGAAGGATATTTTGACGCGCGCGCCCTCTTCAATTCCCGCCATAAATAGGTAACCAACCAGAATCGCGATGTACACGGACGGACGGACAGAATAGGGATTCCTGTGTCGGTCGACGAAAAATCAACTAGATGGGTTACCATTTTTTCTTAAGTATGGTGCTCCGCTCGCGCGGGCCTTCGGCCCGCGCGGGAGCTCCGCTATGAATTATTTTGTAGCTTTTTTCATGCGAAAATTACGGCGATTTTAAGGCCCAGAGTAGGCCTTACAATTAAGATTTATACATATATATATATTCCAATTTAATGATATCTTACGTTTATTATAGAAAGTTCAGAATTACATCAACTTCAAATCTATTATAAATAAAGTTTTATTTGTTTGAAATCAATGCCATATCTTTTCAATATGATTTTTTAAATATAACTTACAAAGTCAACATTAAAAGTGGTCTAAACACTAAGCGCTTTGAAAATGTTCTAACAATGACCCACGAGTTGGCCATAGGGGGGCCTTTGATTTGTTTTTACAACATTTTTACGTCGTCATCATAGGTATTTGTACCATTTAAACAGTGAACTTTATAATGCTCTTTTAGTGTATTTCAAAGGGATCAGTGCGTTAAAGTCATGAAATACGGTGTTTCTGTAATATTTTTCATCTACATTTTACAAATTTGTCTTGAACAGACTATTAAGATTAATACTCCAGTTTCGAGATCTCTTTTACTCAGTGTTAGCCTCAAAACCGTGTAATATATATTCTTTTGTTCAGTAACAGTCCGTGCAAATGAAAGAGATTTGTGAGCATAAAAGACAATAAAAATATATCGAAATCTCACGAGTTTTATCTAAATTTCTGCATATTTTACACATAATTGAGGCTAACACTGAGTAAAAGAGATCTCGAAACTGGAATATTCATTAAGATTATTAATATCTTCAGAGTATATCCAAGGGGCATCAGTGTTATAGCAGCTCCAGTTATCTCTAGCTGTCAAAAACTTGGTCCCACCACTCCTACTGGGCTAATAGACTAAACTGCATAATCCTCAACTAGCCCGACTTCACGCTCATAGAGCGTCTAGTTTCTATTGAATTACGTAGACTGTGTTTCTGCTACACTCACAAATAGCGATGGAAATGATAAGAAAGATAGATAAATATAACAAAACACAATAGCTTAGCGACATTTGGTTACAAGTGAACGAGTGGGTAGCCTGTGTTGAGCCTGCATTGCGATGCCACAGTACAGCATTTCGCGCATGGTCATGCAAAATGACCCCTTGTTGTGAGAGCGTAGTTTACCTTTATTTGGTCGCCATTTTGTATCACTACAGGAAACCCACATTTAAAATCATATCGTTCCCAGGCTCTTTCAGATTGCATTGTATCGCGGCGCCTGTATCTCGAGCCAAGAGCCTAACCGGCTTCTGGACAGCGGACTGTTGCATGTTCACTGAGCTCAAAACGAAGCCAGTGGTTCACTACACACCCATTGAGTGGTTCACACTGAGATTCCAAAGGCGGAATTTAGAACACAAGCTCGATTCTGATTGGCTAAAATATGCGTGAATCATGGAAACTAGTGACAAAAGTATAAAAAGGCTAGCCTACCCTAGTGAGGTTCTCTGTGTCGACATTAGAGTTGTTTGAGCTCGCTCGCATCGAACAGAACTAAAACGAAAGAAACTGGCGATTTACGAGCTCTTTTTGCACAGAACAACAAACATAGCAGCAAAATTTAATTCGCTACACCCTATTATTTATAAGTTCAACTTAGTGATCTGGAGTATATATAGATTTAAGTCATATTTCTTTCTTTAACGGATGTAAGACAACGTGACAAGTCAAACTTCGAGCTCGCGACAACAACAAAGAAAGAGCTCCGAACCTATCTGAACATGGGCAAAGCGCCTCAAATATAACACAAACTCCTTCAGATATTATATATATCTTTCTTTTTCTGGCGTCACTAGTATATTTTGCAAGAACAACTTAATAATAATGTTCCTGAGCGGTTTTTGAACAGTGACTGTCACCGACCGAAGAATGCGCGGAACGATGGACCAATAATTTGTACTTTTTATGTTGCACACTTTTAGTGTTTGTATAATCTAGTGTATATTTAGAATGTACAGAGTAAGCTGTTATTTATATATGCTATATCCTATTCTTTGGCTTGGAAATGGCTTGTTTCGAGCTGGAAACAAGTCAGTCAAAATGCTAGTTCGATCCGCCCCTGGAACAAGGGGCCATTTTGCATGACCATGCGCGAAATGCTGTACAGGCTACCCACTCATTCACTTGTAACAAAATGTCGCCTTGGCCCCTTGTTCGCCCCTAGTAACACCCAAATTGTTTCTTTGAATCTTTGATGTGATTGGTTAAGAAATGAGATGTCCCTCATGTGATGTGATTTAAGCGGAGGTCAAACGGCTATGATAGTTGATGATAGTTGAAGGCGTCTCAACTATCATCAACTATAATGTACGCGCGGTCGAAAGGCAAAAACTATAATTGACTATCATGTGAAATTTAAACATGTTCAAACTCTATGATAGTCCATGATAGTCCATGATAGTCGATGACAGTGCATGATAGTTGGTGGTCAAACGCACATGATAGTTGGAACTATCATCAACTATCATCAACTATCATTGCCGTTTGACCGAGGATTTAGAGCTCAAAATTATGCAATTTAGGAATCAATCACACTCCTCTCAACCAATCAGGCAGGATTTGCGAGTGATTACAAAATGGATACGATTAATTATGTAAACATAATTTCTTTTTATTTATTTATTAAATATGAGAAACGTTTCGCAAATTGTTTGACATATACTGAAATGTTTCTTATAATTGTTTCCAGATTTATTTATAAACCAGGTAGACAATTAATATTTATCTCCGAGATGTTTCGTACGTATTTCCTAATAAAACACTCATATCTTTTTATTTTAACATATATTTAAAAAAGAGCTATATTTTTATTTAGATGTAATATATATTTCAGCGAGCAGCAAATGTACCAAGGATATAGTGCTATCAGACGAAATGCATGGTAAAGTCCTGGTCAACCATACCGTTCAAACCGTGTCAGTCATCGACAATGATGGATGTCAACTCTATTGTTTCATGGACGATCGCTGCATCTCGTACAACTTTTACCAACAATTGGGGATCTGTAATCTGAGTAACTCGGACCACATCATGCATCCTGGACACATGGTAGACACACGCAATGCTCTCTACTACAGAGTAAAGGTATGTCATTGTATTCTAACACGGACGGACGGACTGATTGTTTGATTGTACATGTTTGATGTATTACCTTTCGATTTCCTCCTTCCTCCTTCCTCCTTCCTCCTTCCTCCTTCCTCCTTCCTCCTTCCTCCTTCCTCCTTCCTTCCTTACTGCCTTCCTTCCTTCCTTTCTGACTGATTGCATGGTTTGTTGATTGCTTTTAGAACAATTGTGGGTGTAACAGTAACAACATGGCCGGCTGTAAGTTCAATCACGCTGTTTGTACCCATCGATGCCAATGTAAACCTGGGTTTTACGGAGACAACTGTGCTGGTAAAGAAAGACAAAAATGTTTGCGTCTGTAATTTATCGATCCATTGACTAATTATTCATTTATTTATCAAATACAAAATATGATGTATTTATATATTCATTTATATATCTGAACATTTATCCATTCACACATCCATTCATAATCTCATTCGTTCATCCATTCATTCATTCATTCATGTATGCATTCAATTACTCATTCCTTTGTTTCTTTAGTCAGACAATCCGTCAGTCGATAATATTTCCATTCATCCGTTTATTAAGTTATTCGTTCATCCTGCCATGTGATATTCCTTTCATGTTTTTATTCCCATTCTAGTTTGTTCGATTATTAATCAATCAATCTGTCTTTTTTCTTAAATTCCTTATTTAATGCTTTTATAACTTCTCCATTTCTTTTACAATCAACCATCAATCAATGTACTCCATTTCAGAGTAGAAAGACTAACATATTTCTTTTTATTTCTAGCTGATGTTAAGTCATGTAAAGACATCTACAGCAAAACACGGTACGTCATGACATTGACAAAAAACATTTATTTTAATCTTCATGAGAATGTTTGGGCTCAATTAAAGTTGGGTGACAACGTTTGTTACTTCATAATATCACAAAACACTACTGCTACTACTACTATCACCATAGCCTCCTCCGCAGGCATCCCTTCTCAAGTTATCGGATTTTTCGGATTTCTGGGCTTCCTGTGTCAACGGGCGGGCCGAGGGAGAATGAGGAGGAGAGAAGAGAAGAGAGAGGATGTCTGCCGAAATTCGACAAGGTCTTGACCTTCTGCGCATATGGCCGCGCATACAAATGACTGCCGTGGGGGGGGGGGGGGGGGGGGGATAGGTGGGAGTTGAGTTGTTCGTTGACATGCTGACAACAACATGGCGGCGTCAGAACAAACTCTTGTCGAAAATTAACACTAGAAAAACTTGCTACTTTACCTTCGTACGACCTAAGTAACGCTAAAACTTTTGATGTTAAGGGCTGCGGTATCGAATCTTCTCTCAATGCCGTTAACAGTTTCGAAGCCGCCGTAAATTTAGGTTTTTTTTTACGTTCCGTAAACTTTGTGTGTACAACTGTTACTAGACGAGAAGAAATGGTCGACCATAGAGCCAAGAGATCTTGAGTCGAACAAGTACCTTACCGATCTTTAAGTGGACCTAAAGTTAAAGTAGAACTGGAGAGGATGGAAAGGAGTTCAATTGAGGGAAATATACCTCAAGCATCGAGCGAGGTTAGCTTCGTCGAAGGAAATTATGATATCCGCTAGTTTCGCCCTTGTCACTTCAACCCGCATCGAATTATATGTCTTATATGATTTCTTATAACATCCTTTCCAAATGATCCACTGAACTAGTGACTATTAATAAAGACTTAATAAAGACTGTGTGATTATACTTTTTTCGTGTAATCGAAAGAATGATTTTTGGGTCGATCGTCGTAAAGCGTTTGACAAAGCGATCATGAAAAGCCGTTATGTTATAATTCGACCCGAACTTTGAGTTGTAAATACACACGAACTTCTATCTAAATAATATCGTAGTTTACTCAATTAAACTGTCATAGGTATTTTTAATAAACCATTGCGATGAAGTTTTATTAAAAAGAAGTTCAAAAAGAATGATTTTTGAGCAGAGTTTTTCGGTAGCGTTGCCAATAAGCGAAGCATAAAGTCAGTTCGACCCGAACTTTGAGTTTGAACTTTGAGCGTCATAACCGGCCGGCGCCATTACCAACGATCTTGTGGATCTTGTCCCTCCAGGAGTAGTAATGACCATCGTTCAATGCCTTTGTTATAAGCTAACTCTTTGGGTTTTTCTTGTAATTCAGATTCTTCCGCCGTGTCTCGTTTACCATCGGCTAAGCACAAATGTTCGATCGAAGGATTTGGTCTTTTTGTCGTAATAGAGATACCAGCTCTGCTTCCTTGCTTTCAATCTCGATTTTTTTTTCTTTAACTTCTCTAAATGTTTGTCTGTAATTATTACTTAAAATTGGCGCTTTTGTTTTACTATATTTAAGTCAAAAGAACATGTGTATAAAGTATTCCCGAGGGGACTACCGTCGTTATTTCCGATCAACAAAACCTCCCCAGGGGACCCTCGGTCCAGTCACTGGTCCATGAGGTGAAGTCTCCGGTCCAAACACTTCGATTTTTGGCAGGCAACTCCGCTCCATCCTAATCCTCTTATTAGCTTCCAGTCTCCTCGCGTCCTACCATGTAGTTAACACAGGAAGCCCAAAACGGAAATAATAGGAAAAGAGTTGCCTGCGGAGGAGGCTACTATCACCACTACTACTACTACTATTACTATTACTATCACTACTTCTACTACTACTATACTACTACTACTACTACTACTACTACTACTACTACTACTACTACTACTACTACTACTACTACTACTACTACTACTACTACTACTACTACTACTACTACTACTACTACTACTACTTCTACTACTACTATTTTGTTGAATCCATTTTTGATATTTGTAGTCACCGCAAAAACAAGGCCTATACAATTCTTATCGATAGCAAGCCAACCAAAATCTATTGCCACTTAAAGAATGACACATGCGGAAGTGGGGGATGGACGCTGGTCATGAAGATCGATGGATCAAAGGTTGTACAAATTCTGAAATTACGTGTGTACATGTAGGCCTCTGTTACCTTTTTTGTGTGTGTGTAGGTGTTTTTTGTGTGCGTGATACATGCAATACGCATGAAAAACATTTTCAACATGCATAAGCATTATGCACGAAAACCAATGGCAATCTTTATTGTAATTGTTATATAATTTGTTGATTGCTTTGATTCCAGAACAATTTTACATACGATTCACCTTTGTGGTCCAATAAAGAATCCTATAATCTAAAAGCCGGTCAAACCGGTTTTGACAACTTCCAAACCAAGATGCCAAGTTACTGGACCATGCCTTTCCAGAAACTGTGCGTTGGTATGAAAGTCGATAATGTCCTTAAATGGATTTCCATTCCCAACCCTAGGCCTTCTCAATCCCTCTATGACGTCATCGCAGACGGAGAATTTCGATCGTTGGAGGTGACTAAAGATACGTGGATGTCCCTGATTGATCAATCCTCCATGCAGGTTGAATGTAACAGAGAAGGATTTAACATTAAATGCGGCAGTTATTTAAGATCGCGTATTGGTATGCTCTCAAACAACGAGCCTAATTGCGACACCTGCGACAGTGCTATCGGGTTTGGTATAAAACATCACTGGCAAAGAGAAACGAAATCTGTTCGGTCTTGTGGTAATTTCTGTGGCTATAAATGCTATAATGGAATTAAGGAAACCGCTGCTTTTGGCTATATTATGATTCATTGAACTAAATTGATGATAATTATAGTAAACGTATTTTTTTTTTCAACAATCAGTAAGAGAGCGATAATTACTATATTGAAAAGAATGAAAAACAAAGAAAATTTACATTACCATATGTCACCAAAAAGTGAAATCGCCATGCAAGGCACCTCCCTTATATAATGGACTATATTTAAGTGAGTTATAACTACTACATTGAAAAGAAGGCACCTCACCTATATAATGGACTACATAATCGAAAATTGTAACGTAAAAAGTTAAAATCAACTAACTAAATTAATAGCTAAAAATGAATCTAAAATATAATCATCTGTGACAAGGACACTGTCGAACCATGATAAAGATGACAATAATAGTGCCAATATCTCGTTTAAGACAGACTCAGTAGGGTCAATTCTCCAGGTTAGCTCTCCGTCAAAAAAGAAGTTAGACTCAAAAATTACCACCCCTAGATAATACTTGTCATTTTGTCAACTATGAAAAATATGTATTCACTCAGTTCAAAAAGATTAAATGACATTAAAGACCCTTGGTACTTAACAGCATGCATTGTTTTTTTTTATTTCATTGTCCAATCGCAATCAGTCGTATTACGCGCGGTGCATGCTGGTAAGTGACCATAGGTCGTTAATTTATCGCACGGAAAATCGTCTTTTTCTTCTTTGTTCTGTACGTTTTGTAATAATTTTAACGTTTTGCGTGCAAATATTATTAGTTTCAAACACATTGTAGGGCCTTCTTTTATTATGATTGGCATATTTGGTAAATTTCTATCTTGTTTTTTTTTTTTCACTAAAGGCACGGACATACGGCTTCAAGATTTGCTTCAACATCTGTTCTATTTTGTTGAAGGGCAATATTATATATATTGAAGCCGTTTGTTACCCCCTTTTGACATTGAACTGTTAAGATACAGCAAGGTTTACCTCATATTCATCTTTCCAAGTCTGAGTTTTGAAATTTAGAAAAGCAGCTTCTTAAAAATGAATTTTTTTTATTGAAAACTTTACCTCGCTACAGAACAAAAAGCCTCAATTTTATTTTGTGTAAACTTTGTAAAGCTGAGGCACTAGGTCTAATCTACATGCAAAAGCGTGCGTTTTATTAGAATTTACCGTATACGAGAGATATTTATCGTTTTGTAAATTTCGGGGGTCGCATTTCCGTTGCTATGGACACTCCGATATAAACAAACCTTATACTTGGATAAAGTTCAAACCAATGTGTAGTTGGTTGCATAGTTTCGTATCTTGTTATTCAGTGAATCAAATGATATGTTTATATCACAGTATTTCTACATTTTTACAATTTTAATTTTATCTATTTAATTATTTATGGGATGGCGGATGTATGTGAAATGGTAATGATGATTTTCTCTCGTGAATGAATAATTGAAGAAATAAGTATCGTGCTCGGTGCTGATATTTCTTTATTCCCAAGTACTCAAGGCAGTCAACTATGGCTTGTTTAATGGGGTCTGTGATGCACTGCGTCGTCTGGCAAGTTTGTTTAACAGTCGTTTTGGGTGAGTTTAACTATCTTGAACTTTAATTTGGAATAATGGTATACTTATAGTGTTGCTATAAATTAAAAACACATAACAGATGAAAGGAATTATTATATTTTTCTGAAATTGAAAACTATAAATTATTGGAAGTTATCTGCTTATGTTTGATTTCAATTTCTTTATTTCAATTCAGTTACAATTAACTCTTGGTTTTGTCGAAAAATTCTCTAAATTTTAGACGACAGATATTTCAAATTATATAAATATATTGAAATTTAGTTATTTAAACCGTGTCTGTTCGTTTTTTTAGTATTCAATCGCCCAAATGTGTGTTTTTTTTCCATAATTTGGCGATTTGACAAATTAAATACTAATTTGCTTCAAACTTTCTCATTTAGTGTATTACATTGTGTAAATGATATAACCGATTTTTTCAGTTATTTCTTTTTTTATTTAAACATATTTTTTCTCTGCGTTCTCTTCAAGAGCCTCAAGACAATACAATGATTAAATATTTATAATAATTTTTGAGTTAAAAAAACATTAAAGAAATAAAACAATTCCGTTATGCAAAGGACATGATAAACCGATAAACAATTTAGCTACACATAAAAGTATATCTTATAATGCTGCTGCGAGTAAAGTACCATTCATGCACTCGCAAGTACTTGTTCCGACTCGCTACTCTCGAGTCGCCAGTGCTAATGAGTGCTTATGAGTAAGCCGAAAACAATAGCAATCGCTTTGACTCTTTGACTCTTTGACTCGCTTTAACATTTGAATCTTAGTTTACTCTGTATTTATAAATCTTTTAGTATATAATATATATTATAGGACAGGCACAAACAGTTCAATTAAATTTCTGAATTCCTGCTTGTGTTAGAAAGGATGAGCCATTAATGACGTTTTACTTGATCAAATTAAAATTGAAAAGGGAAGACCATGTAGACTGCAATAGCTGGGCGGAAAGCGAGAAAAGTTGTTGTCGTTGAGCGGCATATCGAGGACAGTGTAAGAAAAAGTTATAGATTCAATACATATTTTTTTTATTACATTCACATAATGGGGAGGGTTTGCAATTAATTTTGAATAAGTAAAATTTTAATGGACAATTGCCAGCATATTTTTGTTGAAATGTACATTGTAACAAAAAATGTAAATAGTCATGTAAATAGTCATGTTTAATCGCTCGCTCGTAAGTAAATAAAACAACATAAAATCAACAATTTTGATTATATTTTTCATAATAATAGGCCAAATTTGTATAACTCATTAAATGTTTTACTATCAAGCCAACTCTCAGATACTGCAAAAACGTCAAATTTGCTGTCTAAAATGAAAGGCGTTATTTCATCAAACTTTTCTCAGACTTCTTGCTTCAGAATGGGTCAAATCGACATGAAATAAACTCTCGAATAATTGTTAATAGGTCTCATACTATCATTACAAGCTCAACGCATAGGCAGCAGAGTATCGTTCGCGTTTGTATTCGCTTGTAATCTCCGTGTATTTATAGTTACCAACGGTCGCTTATGTGCTTGCTTTGTTGTTCCATTGACCCTTTGTTAGGAAGAACTGTGAAGGAGACTATTTGTGAAGGAGACTATTTGTCAATCTTCAAATATGAAAACAGTTCAAACAAATTGTTTTACACATACTGAAATGTTTCCTTTAATTGTTTCCCGATTTATTTAAAAAGTAGTTTACAAACACTGAGAAAATATGTCATTCCCGGATGTTTTGTATGGAATCTACGAGCAGCCTATTTCATGTTTTTTTATAATAAAGAGCTATATTTTTATTTAGATGTAATATATAGAGGATATTACATGGGCGCGCGGAGATACGGATTCTATCTTCGAGTGTTCAAATGATATCTCACGAGTGAGCGCAGCTTACGAAAAATCCGTCCAAGCATCCATGTCATGTACTGTAGATGGTAACGTGTTATTTCACATGTGAAATAACATGTTATTTTCACAATGTGAAGATATCACTTTTTCGCGCGGGAGATTACCTGATATTTCACTGAAGTTTATATAATAAATATATTTCAGCGAAAACCGAATGTACGAAGGATATAGTGTTATCAGACGAAATGCATGGTAAAGCCTTGGTCGACCATACCTTTCAAACCGTGTCAGTCATCGACAATGATGGATGTCAACTCTTTTGTTTCATGGACGATCGCTGCATCTCGTACAATTTTTACCAACAGTTGGGGATCTGTAATCTGAGTAACTCGGACCACGTCATGCACCCTGGTCACATGGTGGTCACACCCAATGCTCTTTACTACAGAGTAAAGGTATTCCAACTTCCCCATTCCGTCACTTCCTTCCTTCCTTCCTTCCTTCCTTCCTTCCTTCCTTCCTTCCTTCCTTCCTTCCTTCCTTCCTTCCTTCCTTCCTTCCTTCCTTCCTTCCTTCCTTCCTTCCTTCCTTCCACATTTCCTTCCAGACTGACTGATTGATTGATTTTAGAACAATTGTGGGTGTGACAGTAACAACATGGCCGGCTGTAAGTTCGATCACGCTGTTTGTACCCATCGATGTCAATGTAAACCTGGTTTTTACGGAGAAAACTGTGCTGGTAAGAACACAGTTTCAATACTATTGCATTGTAAAGCAACACATAATTTTTTGCGTTTGTTATATCGATCCATTGTCTAATTATTCATTTATTTATCAAATACAAAATATAATGTATTGATATATTCATTGATATATACACCTAATTGCAATACTGTTGTCCTGACTTTTGTAATTTAGTGGGAAAGGAAATAATTAAAAGACAAAAAAAGATCACTCAAGCGAAACTTTTTTTTAAAGAAAGAGTTCAGCTTGAATAATCTTCCTATGTCTTTTAATGATTTCCTTTCCCACTAACTTACAAAAGCCGGGACAACGTTCTTGCAATTAGGTATATGTACATTTTATTTTTATTTTTACTCATTTATTCATTTATTTTTCCATTCACATATCCATTCGTAATTTCATTCGTTCATCCATATATTTATGTATGTATTCTCTTATTAACTTCCATCCATCCGTTTATTTGGTGATCCGTTCATCCTGTCATATAATTTTCCTTTTTATTTCTTCATTCACTTTCTCGTTTTTTTGAATATTAATCTATGTATAAGATCAATCAATGTTCTTAGTAGAAAGCCTAACATGTTGATTTCCTTTTATTTCTAGATGATGTTAAGTCATGTAAAGACATCTACTACAAAACACGGTACATCATGACATTAACAAAAAACATTTTAATCTTCTTCAGAATTGTTGGTTGTAGATATATAGTGCCCAAATAGATTTCGTGCTAAAGCGCACAATAATATTTATAGGATAAAAAAATCCGTTCGCCTTTGTAAATGTAAAACTATAAAACAGTACTACTACTGCTAATACTCCTGCAGCTGCTACCACTACTGCTGATGCTACTGTTCCTGCTACTACTACTGCTGCTACTACTGCTGTTGCTACTACTACTACTACTGCTGCTGCTACTACTAATGCTGCTGCTACTACTACTACTACTACTATTTTGTTAAATCCGTTATTGATATTTGTAGTCACCGCAAAAACAAGGCCTATACAATTCTTATCGATGGCAAGCCAACCAAAATCTATTGCCACTTAAAGAATGACACCTGTGGAAGTGGGGGATGGACGCTGGTCATGAAGATCGATGGATCAAAGGTTGTACAAATTTTAACACGTAGGCACAGAGAGCCCACAGGCATTGTTGATTTCCGAATAGAAAAATTGATAAATCTAAAAAAAATCGATCAACGTTTAATGCCGTGTCACGCGATTGTTAGACCCGACTGGTAAACACCGGTATCTTAATCCACGGTCATTTCTTACCCGGCGGGGTACGTTATGAGCGTCTCGGATTTCGGATTACCGGATTAACCGTTAAGGCTTACCGGATTGGCTGAACTTCAAATTTGAAATAGCTATCAACTGTCGCCCGTTCAAGTATACACTAAAAGAGACAAGGGACGCAGCTCCACAGATTAATCGTTGTATGTGCGTACAGGGTTAGGGGGGACGGAAGGGGAAATGAATCCTGCGACCGGAAGTTCTCGTCTACCATTTCAAGCAGTTATATAAACTAGAGTCGAACCACAACAAAACCAAAGTACAAACTCGTTAGCATTGATTCATTGGTAAATGAGAATTAATTGTCCAACGTTTTTCAGCCACATATTTCGCAAATTTGAAATCGAATTTTGAATGCTTTTCTAGGCTTCTCAAGAATTATCAAATAGTTCCCTACACCGGCTTTACCCGTCAAGAATAAGTTGTGTTAATAAGTTGTCAAGAATTAGTTGCCTGTTGTTGCTCGTCCGTAAAACGTCCGCAACTGTGTAAAGAAGATAAAGTGATATTAATAAATGTAGCAAGATAACAACAAATAAGACAGTCTCCAATACTTACAATTCCATCACAGGCCAAACGAATCTGAAAAAATGTAGCTTCCCGCAGAAGATTATTATAAAAGAAATAGAATACCAAAGCCAGTTATAGTTACAAAAACTTTTATTTCGCCGGCTTTTCCAAAGACTGTGCAAAAAGCTAGATAATCGTATGCAGAACAGAAGTATGATACAGACTCAAGTTTAATGATCGAGCTGTCAAGTTTACGACAATAAACACATATCTTTAAGCGTTCAATTTCACTTCCGTCCCCCCTAACTCTAGGCAGAGACTGTTCGAAACAACGCTAATAATTTGCTGCCCTTTCATCAGCACTCAGGATCATACCGATTTTTTTTGTTAATGTCATACGTTAGATAATCTATCTGAGCATCAACTTTCAGAGGTTTAAAGCTTTTTTGCGTCCCTTGTCTCTTTCTTTGCCTAGCCTGCATAGCTGGCCCTGGGGGATTGGGGATAGGGGCGGAGGGATTGGGGAGAGGAGGGGAGGGGAGGGGAGGGGAGGGGAAGAGAAGGAAAGGAGGGCCTGCCCGCAAGGTCATGTATTTTACATGCTTACGGTCGCTGGCGACCGTAAACGCTGATTGGATCATTCTTGACAAATGATAGGTCATGACGAAAACCAGAACACACATTCATTCAGCTTCTTTGCTTGTAAACATGGTAAATGTTTATATATAGTTTTGGTAGTGAACGGCGAGTAGTACTCAACTTTCAAGTAAGGTAAATTCTTTTGGCCTGACGACAGCCGATCTATCCGATGAAGCGGCATGCTGTTATAATATTAGGTCCAGCGAGATTTCTCTACGAGCTGAAACTCTCTCAATGTTCCTCAATCTAAGCTACATTTATTTCCACACTTTGTTCCAAGCTAGAGTGGAATAATATAGTTATCATTTGAAGATAAAACATCGGCCTTATCAGCTTTCTTGGTGAATGATTCGAACTGGTTCTATTGTTGTCTCACATGCAGCCGTTGATTATGCCATGAAGGTTCGAATTACAACCGTCTCTGTGTTCTATAAATCGCTCGTAAAACCTGACTTTATTTTTACTTGAATTAAAAGCAATTATCCCATGTTGTTCTTTGAATGTTAGATTTTCTATGAGGGTAATTTTTTTTTCACAAGAAATGGCGTATTCAAAGTTAAACTACCAACGTACAAACAAGGCCAGTTAGTATCAAGCTGAGAAGTTCTGGTAAGCCCTTACTTCCGGTGCGCTATTTTTAATAGTGTGCGGTTAACTAAATAAGACAGCCTTGCGGGCAGGCACTCCCTTCCTTCTCTCACTCCCTCTCCCCTTTTCCCCCAGAGAGCCAGGCTACGCAGGCTATTCTTTGCCTTGAGAAGCCCTAACGGTTAATCTGGTAAGCCGAGACACTAATAACGTACCCCATCGGGTAACGATAAGACCGTTGATATAGGATACCGGTGTTTTCCAGTCAGGTCAAACAATCGCGTGACACGGCATTAAACGTTTATCGATTTTATTTAAATTTATCCTGTTTTTTAATTCGGAATTCAACAATGTCTGTGGGCTCCCTGTGACGTAGGCCTGTTTTTTGTTTTCTATTTTTTTTTTGTATTTTGTTCGTGCGTGATACATGAAATACGCATGATACATTTCTAACATGCATGAGCATTATGCACGAAAACCAATTGCAACCTTTTTTGCAATTGATATATAATTCGTTGATTGCTTTGATTCCAGAACGATTTTACATACGATTCACCTTTGTGGTCCAATAAAGAATCCTATAATCTAACAGCCGGTCAAACCGGTTTTGACAACTACCAAACCAAGTTGCCAAGTTATTGGGCCATGCCTTTCCAGAAACTGTGCGTTGGTATGAAAGTCAATGACGTCCTTAAATGGATTAACATTCCCTACCCTCAATCTCAATCTCTCTATGACGTCATCGCAGACGGAACATTTCGACAGGTCGAGGTGACTAGAGATACCTGGATGTCCCTGATTGATCAATCCTCCATGCAGCTTAACTGTAAAAGAGAAGGGTTTAATATTAACAGCCGTTATTACACATCGCGTATTGGTATGCTTTCAAACAATGAAGATCATGAATGTGATACGTGTGACAGTATTATCGGGTTTGGAATAACATACTATTGGCCACTGGACCCGAAATCTGTTCCGTCTTGTGGGAATATCTGTTATTATGGGGGATGCGATAATGGAAATAACAAAATCACTGCTTTTGGCTATATTATGATTCATTGAACTAAATTGATGATAATAATAGAATACGTAATTTTTTTTCAACAATTTAAGTGAGCAATAACTACTACATTGAAAAGAAGGCACCTCCCATGTATAATAGACTGTATAATGTAACGTAAATAGATAATGATTGTTAAAATGAACTAACTAAATTAATAACTAAAAATGAATCTCAAATATACTGGTCATCTGTGACAAGGACATTGGCGAACCATGATAAAGATGACAATGATGGTGCCAATATCTTGTTATAGATAGGCTTTGGGGTCAACACAGATTTTGCAGGCTAGCTCTCCGTCAACAAAGGAGTTAGATGTTAAAAATTAGCCACCCCTAGATAATACTTGTCATCTCAGCACAATTTCTTTTCAGCACAAGTAAGGTTGACCCCTTTTGTAAACTACGAAAAATATGTATTCACTCAGTTCAAAAGATTAAATGACATTAAAGACCCTTGGTACATACCAGCATGCTTTGCGTTTTTTATTTCATTGTCCAATCGCAATCAATCGTATTACGCGCGGTGCATGCTGGTAAGTGACCATAGATCGTTAATTTATCGCACGCAAAATCGTCTTTTTCTTCTTTGTTCAGACCGTTGTGTAATAAGTTTCTCGTTTTGTGTCCAAATATTGCTAGTTTTAAACACACTCTAGGGCCTACTTTTATTATAATTGGCATATTTTGTTATCAATTTTTTTTTCTTGTTTTTTTTTTTCTTCGACTTAAGTCCCACTTTTATGTTGTTTTTGAGCATGCTAAGTATTGTGAAATAAAAATTGAAGTAGATCCTTTTTATGTGAGCATCCCCTGATCAATCGCCATGTGACTCACGATATTGTTTATTTGCCTTGTCTCCCCTGCAACCGTTTGTACTGTCGTCAAGCATCGCTGACCCGGAGCCTGATGCTCCGGGAGGAAAACCCCGGCTACGCCTCGTGTTTCTATGATTCTCTTTTGCTCTGCATCTCCCAGCGTGTTTATATCACAGTATAGAGACACTTTTCTTTTTATCTATTTAACTATGTGTTATGACGAACGTTTGTCAAGAAATTATGACGATTTTCTCTCGTGAATGAATAATTGAAGAGATAAGTATCGTGCTCGGTGCTGCTATTTCTTCATTCCCAAGTACTCAAGGCTATCAACTATGGCTTGTTTAATGGGTTCTGTGATGTACTGCGTCGTCTGGCAAGTTTGTGTAACAGTCGTTTTTGGTTGAGTTTAACTATGTTTAATTAAGTGGATTTATTTATTTTGGATTAATGGTATACTTATTCTACAAATATTACTCTAAAAACAAAATAGATGCAAAGAATTGAAATCTATTTCTGTAATTGAAAACTATAATTTGTCGGAAGTTAAATGTTTTATTTCAGTTTCTTTATTTCAATTTCTTACAGTTAACTCTAGGTCCACACATGGATGTCGTCCAAAACCGTTAACGAAAAAGATTTTGAATTAAAAACATTGAAATTTAATTTAGTTATTTAAACTGTGTTTGTTTGTTTGTTGATATATAATCCGAAATGTGTGTTTTTCATAATTTGGCGATTTGGCAAGTTAAATACAAACAGATCAATTTACTTCAAACTTTCTCATTTAGTGTATTACATTGTACTGTTAATCATATAACCCTTTTGTCCTTTTTCACCTTTTATATAGATATAGATATATTTTTTCATTTAAATATATTTTTTTCTTTGTGTTCTCTTCAAGAGGAAGATAACACAAAAATAATTAATTATTTATCATAATTTTTATAGAAAACAATTCTTATGAGAACTATACCAAGAGCGGGTAAAAAGTCGAAATAGAGAACCGATAAACAATTTAGTTACCCGAAATGGATTAACTTAGTTTATTCCGTATTTAAAAAACTTTTAGTATCATATAGGTCAGGTCTCAGCATACTACAGGGCTCACAGTATTTGGTGTAAGCTTTTGTGGTGTCCCTGCCTTCATATCAAGGAAAAAAGCTAATATACTAATAAAATATATATATTTTTGGACAGACAAAAAAAGTTTCTAAATGTCTGCTTGTGTTAAGAGAGAAAGAGCCATTCAAAAGCCACATTACTTTATCAAAATTGGAAAAGGAAGACCATGTAGACTGGAATAGCTGAGCGGAAAGCGCGAAAAGTTCTTGTCATTTAGCGGCATATTGCAGACAGTATATACATAGCGAGCAATAGATTCAACAGACCTATTATTACATTCACAAAATTGGGAAGGTTTGCAATTAATTTTGAATAAGTAATAATTTAATGGACAATGGCCAGCATATTCTAATTATTTTATTTCCATCATAATAATCAGTACATGAAAACATTACTCAATTCTGATTGGCTGAAATTAAAACCAGTACCAAAAGAAGTAATTCAGTGCAAAAAAAGGTAATATAGTGCAAGTATATTACTCATTACAAATTTGCTTTTAATAGGCTTTATTACTTAATTATTTTAGTCACTTATACTTGACAGCAATTTAAAAAACTCTTTAGGAGAAGTGGTCTGTTAAAACCATGCAAACGTGGCAACACTCCCCAAATCGATTTGCTCAAAATTTAACACTAGGTTGCCCTCAACATGAAACAAATCATGATGACCTTAGTTTTGAAAAATATTGCATATTGTAGAAGAAAATCGCGAAGAAAAAGTTCGTCAAGTTAATGAGCATGTTAAGTATTGAGAACTGTATGAAAATTAAAGTAGATCCTTTGAACATGTGAGCATCTCCTGTTTAATCGCCATGTGATCAGTTCGCGATATCGTTTCCCCGCCGTTTGCTCTGTCGTCAAAAACCGGCGGCCACGCCTCGTGTTTCGGCTATGATTCTCTTTTGCTCTGCATTTCCCAGTTTGTTTATCACAACAAATAGACTCTTCTATTTTTATCTATTTAACTATTTATGGTATGACGAACGTTTGTCAAGAAATTATGACGATTTTCTCTCGTGAATGAATAATTGAAGAGATTAGTACCGTGCTCGGTGCTGCTATTTATTTATTTCCGAGTACTCCAGGCTGTCAACTATGGCTGGTGGTTTAATGGGTTCTGTGATGCACTGCGTCGTCTGGCAATTTTGTGTAACAGTCGTTTTGGGTGAGTTCGACTATCTTTAATTAAGTGGATTAATTTAATTTGAGTTAATGGTATACTTATTCTACAAGTATTACTCTAGATACAAAATAGATGATAACAACTATAATCTATTTCTGAAATTGAAAACTATAATTTGTCGGAAGAATAATATGGTGTTTTTTTTAGTATCTTTATTTCAAATTCTTACAGTTAACTCTAGGTCCATACATGGATTTAATCTTGTCCAAAACCTTAAACGAAAAGGGTTTTCAATTAAAAATATTGACATTTAAGTTTTTTTTTAAAAACTGTGTCTGTTCGTTTATTGACATACAATCGCCGAAATGCGTGTTTTTCATAATTTGGCGATTTGACAAATTAAATACTTACATATCAATTTGCTGCAAACTTTCTCATTTACTGTATTACACGGTGTGAATTACAGTAAAAAACACTATTTTTCGAGGTTAGGCTAAAGTGGTTCTTATGTAATTGGTATTTAGCGAGAAATTAAGCTAACGTGGTTTTAATTTGTTCTTATTTACAAAGCAAAAACAATTTCCCTTATATAGTGTTTTTTTTTTATGTTATATAAATTGTTATGTAGAAGCATCTGAATGATGAATGTATTCTCATTGATAACTAACTGACAATACATTTGTAAAACATTTTTCTTGCATTGATTTTAAATTTGGTCATATTCAGACTCAACTTATATTTTTTCAAATGACCAAATAAATTTTGAAACCTTTCATATAAGAACCAGTGTAATTTTTTAGGCTAAAGTGGTTCTTTTTTAACAGGTGCTTAAAAAGCAAATTTTAGCTTAGTGGTTCTTAATCCACTGGTTCTTATATAAAGGTGTTTACTGAATATAACCAATTTTTTCTATTTTTTACCTTTTATATATATATTTTTTTTATTCAAACATATTTTTTCCTTTGTGTTCTTTTCAAGATGTACAACATCATGATGTACAACATCAAAAAAAAAAAAGGACTTGATAATCCGATAAACAATTTAGGTACCCAAAAAGGATTAACTTAGTTTACCCTGTATTTACAAATCTTTTAGTATCTAATATATATTTTTGTACAAACACAAAAAATTTCTAAATTTCTGCTTGTGTTAGAGAGGATGAGCCATTCGAAAACCATATTCCTTAAATCAAAATTGGAAGAGGAAGACCATGTAGACTGAAATAGATGAGTTCTTGTCATTTAGCGGCATATCGAGGACAGTATATAAATAGCGAGCAATAGATTCAAAAGTCCCATTATTATATTCACAAAATAGGAAGGGTTTGCAATTAATTTTGAATAAGTTATAATTTAATGGACAATGGCCAGCATATTTTAATTATTTTATTTCCATCATAATAATCAGTACATCAATATACATTACTCAATTCTGATTGGCTGAAAACCAGTACAAAAAGAAGTAATTCAGTGCAAAAAGAGGTAATATAGTGCAAGTATTACTCATTACAAATTTGCTTTTAATAGGCTTTATTACTTAATTATTTTAGTCACTTATACTTGACAGCAATTTAAAAAACTCTTTAGGAGAAGTGGTCTGTTAAAACCATGCAAACGTGGCAACACTCCCCAAATCAATTTGCTCAAAATTTAACACTAGGTTGTCCTCAACATGAAACAAATCATGATGACTTTAGTTTTGAAAAATATTGCATATTGTAGAAGAAAATCGCGAAGAAAAAGTTCGTCAAGTTAATGAGCATGTTAAGTATTAAGAACTGTATGAAAATTAAAGTAGATCCTTTGAACATATGAGCATCTCCTGTTTAATCGCCATGTGATCAGTTCGCGATATCGTTTCCCCGCCGTTTGCTCTGTCGTCGAAAACCGGCGGCCACGCCTCGTGTTTCTATGATTCTCTTTTGCTCTACATTTCCCAGCTTGTTTATCACAACAAATAGACTCTTCTATTTTTATCTATTTAACTATTTATGCTATGACGAACGTTTGTCAAGAAATTATGATGATTTTCTCTCGTGAATGAATAATTGAAGAGATAAGTATCGTGCTCGGTGCTGGTATTTCTTTATTCCCAAGTACTCCAGGCTGTCAACTATGGCTGGTGGTTTAATGGGTTCTGTGATGCACTGCGTCGTCTGGCAATTTTTTGTAACAGTTGTTTTGGGTGAGTTCGACTATCTTTAATTAAGTGGATTAATTTTATTTGGATTAATGGTATACTTATTCTACAAGTGTTACTCTAGATACAAAATAGATGAAAACAATTATAATCTATTTTTGAAATTGAAAACTATAATTTGTCGGAAGAATAATATGGTTTTTTTTTAGTATCTTTATTTCAATTTCTTACAGTTAACTCTAGGTCCATACATGGATTTAACTTTGTCCAAAACCTTAAACGAAAAGGGTTTTCAATTAAAAATATTTACATTTAAGTTTTTTTTTTAAAACTGTGTCTGTTCGTATATTGACATACAATCGCCGAAATGCGTGTTTTTTCATAATTTGGCGATTTGACAAATTGAATACTTAAGTAGTATATCTTGCATGGAATTAAACCCCCGGGGAGTCACGGGGAGGAAGGGGAGGAGGGGGAGGGGGAGTAGGGGGGAGGAGGGGGAGGGGGAGTAGGGGGGAGTAGGGGGGAGTTATCGGGGAGTATTCGGGGTGCAAATCGGGGAGCGAATCGGGGTGCATTCGGGGTGCATTCGGGGTGCCATCGGTGAACATTCGGGGTGCATTTGAGTAGGATTTATAAGCGAAGCTTATTTCCGAGTAGATTATCAAGCCACGATCTAAGCTTACAAAGAAATGGCATCCATACAAGTTGACGAAGTTGAACTCGTAGAAAGTACTTTTCTTGTGGAATTGATATCATCCATCTTGAATCTGTCGTATGCCTCATTGTGTGACGAAGCAATATGGAAGTCCATCAAATGTGAAGGATGTGAATTTAACTGGCCAAGTCAAAGAGATCATTTATGTATGTCGTTTTGGAACAGAGAAGAAGATGCGTGGTTGTATTACTACGACGAAGCCATTCAAGTGGTGGATAATCAAAACGTATGGAATGTAGCTAAAGAAGTCGCCCATATATTAGACATCAACATCCACCCTTCATGGCGCAATTACATTAAAGAACTTTACAAACTGCCTAGAACAACAGTCTACTTGAACTTTTATCAAATTGACTGTTTAGCCAATCACAGTGACACAAGAGTGAATCAAATTTTGACTGTATTACAGATAAGCTTAAAGATAAACACTAGACGAAAACCATTAACCAAAGCTTCAACGATAGTTTATCCTATAGAAAAGTTGAAAATCAAAGAAGAAAACATGGAAATTGTGTAAACTATTTATATTTGATACTTAAATAAGGAATTATTAGCGGTCTAAAAGTTTTGAAAAAAACAATTGTATACAAAAGAACAATAGACTAACGCGGTCGCTGACTTCTTTCAAGTCGGATGAGTAAAGGCTAGCAGAGAGACTGCCGCAGTCGCTGAAGTAAAGGCTAGCAGAGACACTACCGCAGTCGCTATCTACTTTCAAGTCGCTGAAGTAAAGGCTAGCAGAGACACTGCCGCAGTCGCTATCTGCTTTCAAGTCGCTGAAGTAAAGGCTAGCAGTGAAGTTGACTTTTACTTTGAAGTTGTTTTAAGTAAATAACAGTAACCGTCTACCATGCATTATGTTGTAAACTGAAAAAACACACTTTTTTTTTTTTTTTTTTTTTTTTTTTTTTTGTAAATAAATCGTCGTAATTCAAACTTAAGTTTAGTAAAACTATTGAGCAAAATAAAATTAAATGATAAACTTGTTATTAAAAGGAATGTAGTTATATTTTATCCATACACAATCAAATGCAAGTGTGTTTTTTAAAAAAGTGGTTTATTGAATAATTCAAGTATCAAATATAAATAGTTTACACAATTTCCATGTTTTCTTCTTTGATTTTCAACTTTTCTATAGGATAAACTATCGTTGAAGCTTTGGTTAATGGTTTTCGTCTAGTGTTTATCTTTAAGCTTATCTGTAATACAGTCAAAATTTGATTCACTCTTGTGTCACTGTGATTGGCTAAACAGTCAATTTGATAAAAGTTCAAGTAGACTGTTGTTCTAGGCAGTTTGTAAAGTTCTTTAATGTAATTGCGCCATGAAGGGTGGATGTTGATGTCTAATATATGGGCGACTTCTTTAGCTACATTCCATACGTTTTGATTATCCACCACTTGAATGGCTTCGTCGTAGTAATACAACCACGCATCTTCTTCTCTGTTCCAAAACGACATACATAAATGATCTCTTTGACTTGGCCAGTTAAATTCACATCCTTCACATTTGATGGACTTCCATATTGCTTCGTCACACAATGAGGCATACGACAGATTCAAGATGGATGATATCAATTCCACAAGAAAAGTACTTTCTACGAGTTCAACTTCGTCAACTTGTATGGATGCCATTTCTTTGTAAGCTTAGATCGTGGCTTGATAATCTACTCGGAAATAAGCTTCGATTATAAATCCTACTCAAATGCACCCCGAATGTTCACCGATGGCACCCCGAATGCATCCCGAATGCACCCCGATTCGCTCCCCGATTTGCACCCCGAATACTCCCCGATAACTCCCCCCTACTCCCCCCTACTCCCCCTCCCCCTCCTCCCCCCTCCTCCCCCTCCCCCTCCTCCCCTTCCTCCCCGTGACTCCCCGGGGGTTTAATTCCATGCAAGATATACTACTGAATAAGAGAGACCGAGAGAGCAAATAAAGCCCGTAAGGGCCATCGGGCCAGTTCGGGCCGTCGCGGGCCTCTTTTTTTGGTCAGCCCGAACCGGCCCGATGGCCCTTACGGGCTTTATTTGCTCTCTCGGTCTCTCTTATTCATTTTGGCCCGTTCGCGCATGATCAAAGATAAATGTACTTTCTCTTAAAATACGATAACAAGATAAACAACAATAGCATTGACTTATCCATGCTATCCTCATCTTTATCTTCTGTATGTTCGATGCTATCAGTAATTGACTCATCCATGCTATCGTTGAGTTCAGACATGGTGATCCTATCTGTTCGAGGGTTAAGTCAAAATGAATGAAATGTTGACCACCGTCTCATATATATGCTTCAGCTGATGTGACAACCATGTGGTATTTAATTCCACTTGTCATTCCATCTGCCTTACTCTGAACTCCATTGACGCGCATGCGCTATAAAGAGCATTGAACAAATTTAAAATCCAATTCTTCGAAAGCCAATGTTTGTATAAATTATAGTCATGAAAGGTCAATGAATCTCGGAAATTTCGAAGATTTTGGCCCGAATGGCCTTTTCCGCCCGTTTGGCCTGGTTTTGGCCTTTTTGGCCTGGTCTCGGCCTTTTTGGCCTGGTTTTGGCCTTTTTGGCCTGGTTTGTGACCTTTTTGGCCTGGCCTTTGTGGCCTTTTTGGCCTGGTTTATTATAATCCAATGTTTTAGAGAAATTAAGTTAGTTTAGTTCTCTTCGTCAAACTGTAAACATGGTCCGACGGGTTTGTCGTAATTGTCCTGTGCCTGGATGTGGAGCCAAGTTCCTTGTGAGACTGGCCAATCATCTCGCGGATGTGCATTTATTGGATATCGATCAAAGGCGAAAGTATTTACAAGAGGCGAAGCTTCAACCCAAAATTAAATTTGTGGGATGCCAAAACACAACAGATGAAAACAATGACTGCACCAACAGATTCAAACAACAAGTTTACGAATGTTCACAACCAAGATCACATCATACATTGGGGAAATCAGTCAGAACCAGAACTCAAAGAAAAAAACACAGAAGATGTAAAGAACTATCACGACTGTGGAGAGATTAAAAAATGGTTGATAATGGAATAATTAATTAATATAATGAATGCCAGCTCGATGTCAGGTCGACGAAGGGTTGATAACAGGTCGATGCCAGTTCAAGTAAGAGTTGCAAAATATGTAAATCATTAAGGTAGCTTTGTCAATAAACAAAAGTTCACAAAAGAATTTGTGTCTTTTTTCTCTGGTAAAATATTCCGAATGATAACTGAAGATAAAAAGGTCTTCACAGCCGGACTCAACCTTGTAAAACAGAAAATGAAATTCTCTCAATTAATCACATAATAATCCCACGACAGTTACACTATAAAAGGGGCTAACCCTGGCTATTTCTTTATTTGAGAAGTGACCTTAGAGCAGTTAAGAGCAGCAGCATGTCAAAATCCAACTATTATGAAAATGAAAGTTTGCATAGTGATAACGAAAGTGTTGAGGAGAATCATAATGAATCCCTTTCTTCTGAAGATAGTCATGAGGGTGATGAGGAGGATTTTGATGAAGAAATCGATGTCTGGGAAAGAATGCAAGATAAAGCTATAGAAAGGCATAAGGAAGAATGGAGATCTCTGGTGCAGAATTATAAGCAAAATGGGGATAGTGATGAAGTAGCACACGCAAAAGCGCATAATGCCTTGGTTACCACTTACAGGAAAGAGCTCAGGGAGGTTCTATTTGAGGAACAGAAATGGTTTCATCATTTGAAGAGAGATCCTACTTATAAGAAGATCGTGGCTACACAAAGAAATCTAATTAACGTGGAAGACTACGGTTGGGAAGAGGCAACCGAATCAGCCATAAGTCAAAGAAAGTATTTGCTGAACAAGCTATTTATGAAAGAAGAAGTGCCGAAACAAACTGTTATCAATTATGAAACTTATAACCCATATATTCGTAGATGATAAAAATTATAATTGACATTTCATATTTTTGTTGTTGTAATTTTTGTTTAATAAAGTCAAGCAAACATCCATTTTGTTTCAACATTAATGATTGGTGGGCAAAATCATAACAAAACACTGTAAGTCCACCTTTATGAGAGAACAATAGGTTGTTTTGGGCAAGTTTAGGCAGTTATTGTTAGGCCAGCTGGCATGGGATTAAGTACAACATTAGGACTGTTTGACGTCACCGTCCATTATTTTATTCGATATTCAAAGGTGTTTCGATAATCTACTCGGAAATAAGCTTCGTTTATAAATATTTCTCGAATGCACCCCGAATGTTCACCGATGGCACCCCGAATGCACCCCGATGGCAACCCGAATGCACCCCGATTCGCACCCCGATTTGCACCCCTGCACCCCCTAGCACCCCGATGGCAACCCGAATGCACCCCGATTTGCACCCCGATGGCAACCCAAATGCACCTCGATTCGCACCCCGATTCGCACCCTGAATGCACCCCGATTTGCACCCCGATTTGCACCCCGATTCGCTCCCCGATTTGCACCCCGATTCGCTCCCCCCTCTGCACCCCTGCATCCCCTAGCACCCCGATTCGCTCCCCCCTCTGCACCCCCTAGCACCCCTGCACCCCTAAGGTTTAATTCCATGCAAGATATACTACTTACTTACATATCAATTTGCTTCAAACTTTCTCATTTACTGTATTACATGGTGTGAATTACAGTAAAAAACACTATTTTTCGAGGTTAGGCTAAAGTGGTTCTTATGTAATTGGTATTTAGCGAGAAATTAAGCTAACGTGGTTCTAATTGGTTCTTATTTACAAAGCAAAAACAATTTCCCTTATATAGTGTTTTTTTATGTTATATAAATTGTTATGTAGAAGCATCTGAATGATGAATGTATTCTCATTGAGAACTAACTGACAATACATTTGTAAAACATTTTTCTTGCATTCATCTTAAATTTGGTCATATTCAGACTCAACTTATATTTTTTCAAATGACCAAATAAATTTTGAAACCTTTCATATAAGAACCAGTGTAATTTTTTAGGCTAAAGTGGTTCTTTTTTAACAGGTGCTTAAAAAGTAAATTTTAGTTTAGTGGTTCTTAATCCACTGGTTCTTATATGCAGGTGTTTACTGAATATAACCAATTTTTTCTATTTTTTACCTTTTATATATATATATTTTTTATTCAAACATATTTTTTCCTTTGTGTTCTCTTCAAGATGTACAACATCATGATGTACAACATCAAAAAAAAAAGGACTTGATAATCCGATAAACAATTTAGGTACCCAAAAAGGATTAACTTAGTTTACCCTGTATTTACAAATCTTTTAGTATCTAATATATATTTTTGGACAAACAAAAAAAATTTCTAAATTTCTGCTTGTGTTAGAGAGGATGAGCCATTCGAAAACCATATTCCTTAAATCAAAATTGGAAGAGGAAGACCATGTAGACTGAAATAGCTGAGTTCTTGTCATTTAGCGGAATATCGAGGACAGTGTATAAATAGCGAGCAATAGATTCAAAAGTCCCATTTTTACATTCACAAATTAAAATAGGAAGGGTTTGCAATTAATTTTGAATAAGTAAGAATTTAATGGACAGCGGCCAGCATATTCTAATTATTTTATTTCCATCATAATAATCAGTACATGAAAACATTACTCATTTCTGATTGGCTAAAAACCAGTACCAAAAGAAGTAATTCAGTGCAAAAAGAGGTAATATAGTGCAAGTATTACTCAATACAAATTTGCTTTTGATAGGCTTTATTCCTTAATCATTTTAGTCACTTATATTGACAGTAATTTAAAAATTTCTTTTAGAGAAGATGTATGATCTTTAAAAAACCATGCAAACGTGGCAACAGTCCATAAATCAATTTTAATTTGCTCATATTTTAACCATAGGTAGCCCTAAACACGAAACAAATCATAATGTTTTTAGTTTTGAAAAATATTGCATATTTTACGAGAAAATCGCAAAAGTTCGTCACATTGCTGCTTTGAGACGCTAATTTGTCTGTCAACTTTGACTTCTTAATTAACATTGTTTATTGTCATCTTAAGTTTAAACTCAAGCATTTAGACTGATACTCAGTTAATTAGATATATTATTCTATGTAGTTTTTTATGTCATACGTTTTGGCTTATAAAAGTAGGGCAAAAAAATAATAATAATAATAAAAATAAATCACTATGTGCAGCTCAAACGTTTCCAATAATAATCTGTATTCTGAATGTTAAAAGGTATTGAATATATAACTGTGAAAATGGTACATTTTCAAGTGCTGTTTTTCGACATCCGGGACCAAATCCTATTGTCCTCGTTTATTTTTTCACGAACTAAAAGCCTTCTTGCTTAACCAACACCATAGCAGTTATAGGCTCCACATAGACTATCATGCAATGGACAAATTATGAGGGTTTTTTTATTTTTTGAGGTTTGCCACGATATGTTTGATATTTGTGAGATTCGCTCTTAATGGGTCCAATTGACATGAAATAAACTCTCGAATAATTGTGCATGTATCATTACAAACGCAACGTTCCCCTCGCTTCGATGTATGGTGCAGGGAACTGTGAGCGAGACTATTTGTCAATCTTCAAGTATGAAAAAACAGTTACACCAATTGTTTTACACATACTGAAATGTTTCCTTTAATTGTTTCCCGATTTATTTACAAATTAGTTTACAAACACTGAGAAAATATGTCATTCCCGAATGTTTGGTATGGAATCTACGAGTAGCCATGTTTTTATAATAAAGAGCTATATTATTATTTAGATGTAATATATTTATTTCAGCGAAAACCAAATGTACGAAGGATATAGTGTTAACAGACGAAATGCTTGGTATAGCCCTGGTCAACCATACCTTTCAAACCGTGCCACTCATCGACAATGATGGATGTCAACTCTATTGTTTCATGGACGATCGCTGCATCTCGTACAGCTTTTACCAACAACTGGGGATCTGTAATCTGAGTAACTCGGACCACATCATGCACCCTGGACACATGGTGGACACACCCAATGCTCTCTACTACAGAGTAAAGGTATTCCACCTTCCGCCTTCACTCACTTCCTCCTTCCTTCCTTCCTTCCTTCCTTCCTTCCTTCCTTCCTTCCTTCCTTCCTTCCTTCCTTCCTTCCTTCCTTCCTTCCTTCCAGACTGATTGCATGGTTGATTGATTGATTTTAGAACAATTGTGGGTGTAACAGTAGCAACATGGTCGGCTGTAAGTTCAATCACGCTTTTTGTACACATCGATGCCAATGTAAACCTGGGTTTTACGGAGACAACTGTGCCGGTAAGAATACAATTTTATTACTACTGCATTGCATTGCAAAGCAAGACATTTACATATAATACATACATACATACAAATACATATAATATATTGTTTATATATATTCATTAATATATATATGTACATTTTTTATTTTTACTCATTTATTCACTTTCTCGTTTGTTTGATCGTTAATTGATCAATGCAAGCTATCTATTTTCTTATATTTCGTATAATTTGTTCATTTATCTATTAATCAACAATCAATCAATGTTTTCAATTTCAAGGAAAAATCTAACATATTTCGTTCTTTTTATTTCTAGCTGATGTTAAGTCATGTAAAGACATCTACAGCAAAACACGGTACGTCATGACAGTCAGAGTCAGATATAGTGCTCAAATACTATCTAAAGGGTGACAATAATTTCAGTTCGACTTTGTATGTAACTGTATTAAATATCACAAAACACTACTACTGCTACTACTACTACTACTACTACTGCTACTACTACTATCTCTACTCTCGAAGAGAGACGTGGTGGCCTAGTGGTGCAGGTCAGCGTGTCGGACTCCGGGCCTAATGGTCTGGGTGCGATTCCTGGCCCGGGCGATTACGTTGTGTCCTTGGGCAAGATACTTTACTCTCTCAGTGCCTCGTCTTCTCGGATAAGGACGTAAAGCCGGAGGTCCCGTCTGCCTTCACTCTGACTATGTTACAAGGTGGACGTAAAAGAACCACTGAGGACGTAATCAAATCTCTGGCCGTGACCACCCTCAGTGACTGCCTCACTCTCATCTCCTTGTACTAGTGCAAACTATCTTAGGAGAATAAACATTGAAGTATATACTGCTACTACTGCTGCTGCTGCTACTACTACTTCTACTACTACTACTACAGCTGCTACTACTGCTGCTGCTGCTGCTGCTGCTGCTGCTGCTGCTGCTACTGCTACTGCTACTGCTACTACTACTACTACTACTACTACTACTACTACTACTACTACTCCTACTCCTACTACTACTACTGCTACTACTGCTGCTGCTGCTGCTACTACTACTACTACTACTACTACTACTACTACTACTACTACTACTACTACTACTACTACTACTACTACTACTACTACTACTACTACTACTACTACTATACTTCTTCTACTACTATATTGTTGAATCCATTTTTGATATTTGTAGTCACCGCAAAAACAAGGCCTATACAATTCTTATCGATGGCAAGCAAACCAAAATCTATTGCCACTTAAAGAATGACACCTGCGGAAGTGGGGGATGGACGCTGGTCATGAAGATCGATGGATTAAAGGTTGTACAAATTTTAAAATTACATGTGTACATGTAGGCTTGTTTTTTGTTGCTATTTTTTTTTGTGCGTGTTGCATTATGCACGTGAACCAATGACAACCTTTTATAATGCAATTGATATATAATTCGTTGATTGCTTTGATTCCAGAACGATTTTACATACGACTCAGTTTTGTGGTCCAATAAAGTCTCCCACAATATAACAGCCGGTCAAACCGGTTTTGATAACTACCAAACCAAGATGCCAAGTTACTGGTCCATGCCTTTCCAGAAACTGTGCGTTGGTATGAAAGTCAATAACGTCCTTAAATGGATTAACATTCCCTACCCTAAATCTCAATCTGTCTATGACGTCATCGCCGACGGAAAATTTCGAAAGTTTAAAGTGACTAGAGATAAGTGGATGTCGTTGATTGATCAATCCTCCATGCAGCTTAACTGTAACGAAGGAGGGTTTAACCTTAAAGAGCGTGATTTAGGATCACGTATTGGTATGCTTTCAAATAATGAACATACTGGATGTTATTCGAGTGACAGTACTATCGGGTTTGGAATACACAGCAAACACGTTCTGTCTTGTGGGAATATCTGTGATTATGGAGAATGCAATAATGGTATTAAGAAAACCGCTGCTTTTGGCTATATTATGATTCATTGAACTAAATTGATGATAATGATAGAAAACGTAATTTCTCTTTTTTTAACAATTTTAGTGAGTGATAACTGAAAATATCCAAGTGGTAGGGGTGATCAGCGGAGGTTTTGAAAACGACCCCTAAAAGGTGGTCATATTACGCAACTGATTTTTGAGCCAAAAACCTAAAAGGACCCTAAAAGGTACGCACAGGAAATATTTAAACCCTAAAAGGTACGCCTTTCACCCCTACCCAAAGAAGAAAGCGCGAACGGGACTCCAAGTCCCATGCAAGGTACATCCCTTATATAATAGACTGTATAATGTAACGTAAATAGATAATGATTGTTAAAATGAACTAACTAAATTAATAACTAAAAATGAATCTAAAATATAATAATCTGTGACAAGGATACTGGCTAACCATGATAAAGATGACAATGATAGTGCCAATATCTCGTTTAAGATAGGCTTTAGGGTCAAGGCAGATCCTCCAGGCTAGCTCTCCGTCAACAAAGGGGTTAGATGTCAAAAATTAGCCACCCCAAGATAATACTCAGCACAATTTCTTTTCAGAACAAATAAGGTTGACCCCTTTTGTAAGCTATAAAAAATATGTTTTCATTCAGTTCAAAAAGAATAAATGACATTAAAGACAATAATTACCAGCAAGCTTTGCGTTTTTTTTATTTCATTTGCGTATTAATTAATTGTCCAGTCGCAATCAGTCGTATTTAATTTAATTAATATAATTAACAGTTCTTGCGCATTTCGCAAGCCTCAATGCGCTTACAGTACAAAGTATATCTATATATAAATAAGTTTAGAAATGAACAATAAAAAATATAGTAAAATATACAATAAAATAGAGTGAATTAAAACTTAGATGCTAAATATAGTGTTAATAATACTAATATAATATACAAAATAATAATAATAATAATAATTAATTAATTAAAATTAATAGTCGAGAATATCTACTGACAATTAAACGCTTCTTTGAATAAATATGTTTTAAGTGATGTTTTAAATTTGTTGATTGAATCTGCGTATGACGCGCGGTGCATGCTGGTAAGTGACCATAGGTCGTTAATTTATCGCACGGAAAATCGTATTTTTCTTCTTTGTTCTGTACGTTTTGTAATAATTTTAACATTTTGCGTGCAAATATTATTAGTTTCAAACACATTGTAGGGCCTTCTTTTATTATGATTGGCATATTTGGGAAATTTATTTATTGTTTATTTTTTCCACTAAAGGCCTAGCCTGCATGGCCGGCTCTTGGGGAAGAGGAGGGGAGGGGTGGGGGGTGGAAGGAAAGGGAAAGGAGAGCCTGCTAGCAAACCCCACTTTTTCGTGTACCCGCCTACTTCAAGACACTTCGAAACATCAAATTATTCAGCCAATCAGAGCATACAACACAGCTTACAGGAAGTGATCTGGAAGTTGTCACTTTTACGTGTCGAGCGTTGAGTTTGTAAACAAGAGCGAGCGACTTCATATTATCAAATCTTTTATTATTTTAATACCTATATTATTTGAAATAAAACTATGTTATACAATTCCTCAAACCCTGCAGTTTACGTTGTGTTAGAAACTATCTGAACTCATTCTATCGCATTGATCTTTCACAAAGCTTTTGCGGCAACCAAAACAACAGCTCGATTTTCTTCTTGATCTTTGACCTTTGAAAAAGCTTGAAATACTTTTAGAATAAAAATATATACGACTTTCATTACCATTTCATTAGCCAAAACATCTTTACCTTCGAGAAAATCGTCAGCAGCTTTTTTGTTGTTGTCTGTTTTCAAGTCTCCGAAGAAGTCTTAGTTGAACAAGCACGCGAAGACGCTAAGTTAGTAACATTGCGTCGAATTACAAATACTATGATTGACAGCGTCATGCTTCATTTTGACCAATAGGAGCGTGCGGCCTCTGGCGGCCGCAGGTACACGAAAAAGTGTGGTTTGCTAGCAGGCTCTCCTTTCCCTTTCCTTCCTCCTCCACCCCCTCCCCTCCTCGTCCCCAATTCCCCAAGAGCCGGCCACGCAGGCTACTAAAGGCCCGGACATACGGCTTCAAGATTTGCTTCGACATTTGTTCTATTTTGTTAAAGGGCAATATTATATATATTGAAGCCGTTTGTTACCCCCCTTTCGACATTGAAATGTGGAGATACAGCAAGGTTTACCTCATATTCATCTTTATCTATACATTAATCTTTTACAAATCGATTCTTTCGCTTTGTTTGTTTTCATAGAGTTTTTGCATAGGGGATAACACAAGAGAGGCGTAATGCTCTAGTGGTTAGGGGATCGAATTCCGGGCATAATGGTCTGGGTTCGATTTCCTCCCAAGGCGTATAAATGGCCATGTTTAACTCTTTCAACATTCACTTTCAACAATTCAACATCGATTTAATACGTTTCAATAATGTTGAAAAAGTTTAAAAGCGTTTAAACATTGCCATTCAACAAAATCGAACGCATGTTGATGCAAATGTTGAAATCGTTTGCCAAGGCTTTAAATAACGTTCTTTCAAAAACTCATTAATAATTCATGAAAAATTGACAAATAATCGTAACCGTGACAAGTGTTTTAAATCCTGATAAAACACGATCTACGAGTTAATTTAACTATACTAAATGGACATACATTCACTAACCTAGGCCTTCTCAATTTCTCTATGGCGTCAACGCAGACGGCCACTTTGTAGCCACTTATCACAAATCAGATCGTCTTTATATCTACTTCGTTCATATCCTCGAAAATGACCTGAAGAATCTACCATTTTCTTCGAGACCTACCGTCTTTTTCTCCACAAAAACGTAACAAATATCACGTTTTGTGTCCAAATATTGTTTTATTTCCAAATACTATGAGTTTCGCAAACATTTTATGGCTTTCTTTTATCATTATTAGCATTTTTACATAATTTCTTGAAATCTTGTTTTTGCAAAAATGTCGATGTTGTTGCAGATTTTGAGGACATTTTTCTCGAAAAGTAAGACGATAGGTCCCAATCTTTTAGCTTGTATGATGTGTTTAATGTAGTTTTATTAACTGGCAAAGTCTCAAAAAAGGTTTATATATAATCGCCATGTGATTCGCGATATTGTTTATTTGGGAGCAAACCGGCGATCCGTGCAAACGTGACAGCTTTTAATATAAAGGGTTGTGTAAAATGAGACGTTTATTGCTAGCAGTGTTATTTTTTGTATATCTGGAAGATTTAGTTAATATTGATTATCTGTCTAACAAGCGTTGCCTAGTTGAAACAACAGAGTCAAGGGAGCGGTCGTTATTTATGGTGGGGTAGGGGGTGGGTGATATTTTGCTTTAAATTTATAAATTGTCACAACTCCTCCCTTACCATTAACATGTTTTTCATGCGCCTTCCTTTTGATGTTTGCCAAAATCGTGATCCCTCCCTCCGTTGCCTGGGAAAATAAGTCCCCTCCTTCAGAAGCCTTGAAAATTCCATAACCCTTCCTCACAATCACCCACCCCCTTCCCCACCATAAATAATGACCGCTTCCTAACATCGCGAGTTCTAAAACTGTAATTCGTGAAAACGCTGTACGTTACTCCGTGATCCGTCAAATCATGAAAAAACGGCGCGTGATTCGTGATTAGTACCCCCTCTTCCCCACCCTGTTTGTGCCGATATTCTGGTAAATGTCATTCATTGAACATATTTGTATCATATAATAGGCCTAGTTCATTTGTCGCTATTGTCAGCACGACTGACATACTATAATGACCTCGACTGGTATTGGTATTCGACATTGCTAGTCGAGCCGCACGGCCACGGCATAGATCTTGACACTGTGCCATCAAACGCCGAGCTGCTATGTCTTGTACTGTACCAAATCGGCATACAAGTTCAATTCCCGCCCATAACTTCTCTGGACGATTATTATTTCCTCGTGTTCAGTTTATTTTAGTTCAATCCTTTCGTTGGTATCAACAGTCAATACCATCAATTGTATGAATTTAAAGCAGCTAATGTTAATAGGATCGGTCATTTAAAATTTGGCTGTGATAGCGCAATACGTGAACTGGGCTTAGCTAGCAAGAGCTTCGATCGTATAAATATATGAGTCCGCACTCTGTCCGAATAGCGGATGAAATTGTTAACTCTGAAGTCTGAAATTTACTAACTCTGAAGTCTGAAATTGTTAACTCTGAAGTCTGAAATTTACTAACTGTGAAGGCTGAAATTTACTAACTCTGAAGTCTGAAATTGTTAACTCTGAAGTCTGAAGTTTACTAACTGTGAAGGCTGAAATTTACTAACTCTGAAGTCTGGAATTGTTAACTCTGAAGTCTGAAGTCCCTTCTCGGCTTTCGTACATTTTTACAATTTTAATTTTATCTATTTAATTATTTATGTGATGGCGGATGTATGTGAAATGGTAATGATGATTTTCTCTCGTGAATGAATAATTGAAGAAATAAGTATTGTACTCGGTGCTGATATTCCTTTATTCCCAAGTACTCAAGGCAGTCAACTATGGCTTGTTTAATGTTGTCTGTGATGCGCTGCGTCGTCTGGCAAGTTTGTTTAACAGTCGTTTTGGGTGAGTTTAACTATCTTCAACTTTAATTTGGAATATAGTGTTGCTATAAATACATAACAGATGAAAGGAATTATTATAGTTCTGAAATTGAAAACTATAAATTATTGGAAGTTATCTGCTTATGTTTGATTTCAATTTCTTTATTTCAATTCAGTTACAATTAACTCTTGGTTTTGTCGAAAAATTCTCTAAATTCTAAACGACAGATATTTCAAATTATACAAATATATTAAAATTTAGTTATTTAAACTGTTTCTGTTCGTTTTTTTAGTATTCAATCGCCCAAATGTGCGATTTTTTTCTCCATAATTTGGCGATTTGACAAATTAAATACTAACATATCAATTTACTTCAAACTTTCTCATTTAGTGTATTACATTGTGTAATGATATAACCGATTTTTTCATTTATTTCTTTTTTTATTTAAACATATTTTTTCTCTGCGTTCTCTTCAACAGCCTCAAGACAATACAATGATTAAATATTTATAATAATTTTTGAGTTAAAAAAACATTAAAGAAATAAAACAATTCCGTTATGCAAAGGACATGATAAACCGATAAACAATTTAGCTACACATAAAAGTATATCTTACAATGCTGCTGCGAGTAAAGTACCATTCATGCACTCGCAAGTACTTGTTCCGACTCGCTACTCTCGAGTCGCCAGTGCTAATGAGTGCTTATGAGTAAGCCGAAAACAATAGCACTCGCTTTGACTCTTTGACTCGCTTTAACATTTGAATCTTAGTTTACTCTGTATTTATAAATCTTTTAGTATATAATATATATTATAGGACAGGCACAAACAGTTCAATTAAATTTCTGAATTGCTGCTTGTGTTAGAAAGGATGAGCCATTAATGACGTTTTACTTGATCAAATTAAAATTGAAAAGGGAAGACCATGTAGACTGCAATGGCTGGGCGGAAAGCGAGAAAAGTTGTTGTCGTTGAGCGGCATATCGAGGACAGTGTAAGAAAAAGTTATAGATTCAATACCCATTTTTTTTATTACATTCACAAAATGGGGAGGGTTTGCAATTAATTTTGAATAAGTAAAATTTTAATGGACAATTGCCAGCATATTTTTGTTGAAATGTACATTGCAACAAAAAATGTCACTCTTGTTAAGTGAAAGCCTCGCTTTCATGCTAGTTACCTCGTTTTGATGTTAGTCTCCTCGTGCTATTAAATTCGTTCGCTATTAGTCATGTAAATAGTCATGTTTAATCGCTCGTAAGTAAATAAAACAACATAAAATCAACAATTTTAATTATATTTTTCATAATAATAGGCCAAATTTGTATAACTCATTAAATGTTTTACTATCAAGCCAACTCTCAGATACTGCAAAAACGTCAAATTTGCTGTCTAAAATGAAAGGCGTTATTTCATCAAACTTTTCTCAGACTTCTTGCTTCAGAATGGGTCCAATCGACATGAAATAAACTCTCGAATAATTGTTAATAGGTCTCATACTATCATTACAAGTATCGTTCGCATTTGTATTCGCTTGTAATCTCCGTGTATTTATAGTTACCAACGGTCGCTTATTTGCCTGCTCTGTTGTTCCATTGACCCTTCGTTAGGAAGAACTGTGAAAGAGACTATTTGTCAATCTTCAAATCTGAAAACAGTTAAAACAAATTGTTTTACACATACTGAAATGTTTCCTTTAATTGTTTCCCGATTTATTTACAAACTAGTTTACAAACATTGAGAAAATATGTCATTCTCGAATGTTTTGTATGGAATCTACGAGCAGCCTATTTCATGTTTTTTTTATAATAAAGAGCTATATTTTTATTTAGATGTAATATATAGAGGAGATTACATGGGCGCGCAGAGATACGGATTTTATCTTCGAGTGTTCAAATGATATCTCACGAGTGAGCGCAGCTTACGAAAAATCCGTCCAAGCGTTCATGTCATGTACTGTAGATGGTAACGTGTTATTTCACATGTGAAATAACATGTTATTTTCACAATGTGAAGATATCACTTTTTCGCGCGGGAGATTACCTGATATTTCACTGAAGTTTATATAATAAATATATTTCAGCGAAAACCGAATGTACGAAGGATATAGTGTTATCAGACGAAATGCATGGTAAAGCCTTGGTCGACCATACCTTTCAAACCGTGTCAGTCATCGACAATGATGGATGTCAACTCTTTTGTTTCATGGACGATCGCTGCATCTCGTACAATTTTTACCAACAGTTGGGGATCTGTAATCTGAGTAACTCGGACCACGTCATGCACCCTGGTCACATGGTGGTCACACCCAATGCTCTTTACTACAGAGTAAAGGTATTCCAACTTCCCCATTCCGTCACTTCCTTCCTTCCTTCCTTCCTTCCTTCCTTCCTTCCTTCCTTCCTTCCTTCCTTCCTTCCTTTCTTCCTTCCTTCCTTCCCTCCACATTTCCTTCCAGACTGACTGATTGATTGATTTTAGAACAATTGTGGGTGTGACAGTAACAACATGGCCGGCTGTAAGTTCGATCACGCTGTTTGTACCCATCGATGTCAATGTAAACCTGATTTTTACGGAGACAACTGTGCTGGTAAGAACACAATTTCAATACTATTGCATTGTAAAGCAACACATAATTTTTTGCGTTTGTTATATCGATCCATTGTCTAATTATTCATTTATTTATCAAATACAAAATATAATGTATTTATATATTCATTGATATATACACCTAATTGCAATACTGTTGTCCTGACTTTTGTAATTTAGTGGGAAAGGAAATAATTAAAAGACAAAAAAAGATCACTCAAGCGAAACTCTTTTTTTAAAGAAAGAGTTCAGCTTGAGTAATCTTCCTATGTCTTTTAATGATTTCCTTTCCCACTAACTTACAAAAGTCGGGACAACGTTCTTGCAATTAGGTATATGTACATTCATTATTTTTTTTTTACTCATTTATTCATTTATTTATCCATTCACATATCCATTCGTAATTTCATTATGTTTGATTATTAATCTATCTATAGATCAATCAATGTTCTTAGTAGAAAGCCTAACATGTTGATTTCCTTTTATTTCTAGCTGATGTTAAGTCATGTAAAGACATCTACTACAAAACACGGTACATCATGACATTAACAAAAAACATTTTAAACTTCTTCAGAATTGTTGGTTGTAGATATATAGTGCCCAAATAAATTTCGTGCTAAAGCGCACAATAATATTTATAGGATAAAAAAATCAGTTCGCCTTTGTAACTGTAAAACCACAAAACAGTACTACTACTGCTAATACTGCTGCAGCTGCTACCACTACTGCTGATGCTACTGTTCCTGCTACTACTACTGCTGCTACTACTGCTGTTGCTACTACTACTACTACTACTACTACTACTACTACTACTACTACTACTACTACTACTACTACTACTACTACTACTACTACTACTACTACTACTAGTACTACTACTACTACTACTACTACTACTACTACTAGTACTACTACTACTACTACTACTACTACTACTACTACTACTACTACTACTACTACAACTACTACTACTACTACTACTACTACTACTACTACTACTACTATTACTACTACTACTATACTTCTTCTACTACTATATTGTTGAATCCATTTTTGATATTTGTAGTCACCGCAAAAACAAGGCCTATACAATTCTTATCGATGGCAAGCCAACCAAAATCTATTGCCACTTAAAGAATGACATCTGCGGAAGTGGGGGATGGACGCTGGTCATGAAGATCGATGGATCAAAGGTTGTACAAATTTTAACACGTAGGCCTGTTTTTTGTTTTCTATTTTTTTTTTGTATTTTGTTCGTGCGTGATACATGAAATAAGAATTATACATTTCTAACATGCATAAGCATTATGCACGAAAACCAATTGCAACCTTTTTTGCAATTGATATATAATTCGTTGATTGCTTTGATTCCAGAACGATTTTACATACGATTCACCTTTGTGGTCCAATAAAGAATCCTATAATCTAACAGCCGGTCAAACCGGTTTTGACAACTACCAAACCAAGTTGCCAAGTTACTGGGCCATGCCTTTCCAGAAACTGTGCGTTGGTATGAAAGTCAATGACGTCCTTAAATGGATTAACATTCCCTACCCTCAATCTCAATCTCTCTATGACGTCATCGCAGACGGAGAATTTCGATCATTGGATGTGACTAGAGATAAGTGGATGTCCCTGATTGATCAATCCTCCATGCAACTTAACTGTAACAGAGAAGGGTTTAATAATAACGGTTATTTAAGAGCACGTATCGGTATGCTATCAAACAACGAAAATCACTGTGATTCGAGTGACAGTGCTATCGGGTTTGGAATAAACGGAAAATATATTCCGTCTTGTGGGAATTACTGTCCGCATGGATGCGACAAAGCTTTCAGGAAAACCGCTACTTTTGGCTACATTATGATTCATTGAACTAGATTGATAATATTATGATAGTATTGATTATAAAGGTATTAATGATGTACAATCGATGTATATATACCAGCTCTACTTTGTTATATAATAATATACAAATTAGGTAATACCTAATAGCGGAGCTCCAGTTTAAATTGTTCTTACAACATCAATATGTGCATGTAAATAGTTTTTGTGCATGGGCCATGCCTAATCTAAACTGTAATTATTTTAGTTATGTAACCGCAAAAGACAACTACAAAATCATAGATATAGGTGGAACGGACTTTTAATTTTATTTACTTTATGAGCAAATAATAATCTGTGATATATATATATTTTCGATAAAAATTCAAAAATCTTATTTATCACGCATACAGCGTACTATATTTTTCAATAATTTTATGCTCAAATTATGAAAAAGGTATTTTGTGTGCATAATGAATTATTAACTAAAACATCCAACCCAACCCATTTTTATTTTTAAAATATGAACCTAGAAAAAAACTTCGATATCACTATAACGTTTCTAGAGAAACAAAATTAGGGGTATCCACGCGTTTTTGAAAAAGATATGAATTTTTAGATTTTACTTTTTGAGATCAAATCGTACAAAAATTCGTGACAGCGTGAATTGTGTCACGCACGACACAGCGTGCATGATAAAGTCCCATAGACAAAACGCTGAGAAAAATCAAGATTTTGAGCTCCAATTTGACAAAAACGTTACTTGAACAAGTACTTAATAGGATGGTAACTATGTATTTAAAGGAAAAAAGGGAATTCTATAACATTTCTTTATAAAAAAAACCTTTTCATCGAATTAAATTTACAATTAAAAAAAGTAGTCATGGCAAATCTTCAAAATTCAAACAAAACAAAAACGACCTGAAACGGTTCTTTTGAAGTGGAATTAAAGACCTCAAGTATCAGTTCTACCAACACAGGAACGATTTGAAAAGACAAGGATGTTAAAACAAGGTATTTTATTATGAAAAAGTTTGTGTAAAACATCATTTTGTTCTGTAAAAAAACTTTAACAACCTTGAAATAGAAACTATAATAAAAATGTTCGTTTAGTAAACATAAAATAGTCAATATTGCTAAATAAACAGATGTTATTCAACCAGTTTTGAATTATGTTTGTATTCTAATTCATCTTTAATGTTTTCCATTGATGAGTTTTTGAAAAGCACATCAATAAATCCCTTTTTGAATCGACCAAATACCACAAAAAGTACAATTTACACACTTAAGCTTGTAAACATCGTGTTATGTACGGTTTGTATCTCAAAAAGTAAATCAAATGGAGATAAACGTTTTCTTTTTTCTTTCTATAATAAATCAGAGAACAGATTCTTCCTTTTTGAAGCTTAATAATTATATCAAGTTTTTAGGACGTGTTTTTTCACGCTCGTTATCAAACAGTTTTTTCTCAAAAAACTTAAAATAAATAACCCGTTGAACTTACTTTATCGGTGATTCTTTTCCAAAGGTTTTCTTCTTCTCAATGACATCGATAATATTTTGACGAATACATGAATATACTTGAATCAGTTTTGATGAATTAAACATGGTCATAGTTAAACTGCCAAGCTTGAAAATCCATAAATAAACTATACTGAAGGAAGCATTTTGAAGATAGTTTTCATAACGAATAAAGTCGCTTCTTTTTCAATTCTTTTACGTTGCTGTAGTCTTTATTCTTCTACGAAGTTTTATCTACAGACAAGTGTTCTTGGCCTTTCAATCTTTTCCTTTTCTTGAGATAAATTTCTTCATTTTTGTCTCCTTCAAGTTTATTTTCTTCTTTGGTAGTCTTTATTCTTCAAAGAAGTTTTATCTACAGACACGTTTTCTTGGCCTTTCAGTTCTACTGTTCAATTTCTTCATTTTTGTATCCGGCCCAAGTTTATTTTCTTCTTCGGCCAAAACTATCTTAATTTGATTCTTCGATGTTCATATTTCTCAGTTGATATTTTAAGTATTGTATTTTGTTGTTGTTTGTTTGACTTTTTTTGTCGATAAAAGAACAACCTGCTTTCGATTCGGGCTCTGCTATTCGGCGTGCGCGCGCATCACTTTCCCGCCGAAATGTAACAGCCAATCAGTATCGCGATGGGCACGGACGTTGTACGGACGTACGCGCCCGCGATCCTATGTGGTGTCCATGAAAAATCAACTCGATGGGTTACCATTTTTTCTTAAGTATGGTGCTCCGCTTGCGCGGGCCTTTGGCCCGCGCGGAGCTCCGCTATAATATATGCTCTTAACAAGCTAGAGTGAAGCTAGCGCCTCGCTAGCTTATCTGCGCCTCGTGCCACTCAGTTACACTTGTTAATCGTTCTTTATATAGTATCACATAATAATAATATATGTTTTTAGACGCATCTAAAAATCTCCATGCGTTTACAATGTGTATGGAATATATAAACTATTAAATGATTAAATGATTAAAAAGTTAATATAATTGTTAGCAGTTATAAGCCAATTTAAAAAAGTGTGTAGATATTGATGTAGTAGTTTTAATGTCATGTGGTATACAATTCCAAAGTTCTGCCGCAGCATGTGAGTTGGCACGTTGACGGTAGGTGGCAGTGTTGGTCCTGGGAGAAATCAGTAATTGCTTGTTGGCGGATCTAAGTGTACGGGTTGGTCGGTGAATATGGATTAGATTTGAAAGGTAGTTAGGAGCTTGGCCATTTAGAGATTTATAAACCAGTAGTAGAATCTTGAACTTGATCCTAAGTTCAACAGGAAGCCAGTGTAAGGCCAAGTAAAAAAAACCAAATGTTTATCATCCGGATTTTTTTAAAAAAGAGAGCGGGCGGGCGCATTTTTTTCTTATAAAAAAATAAATGTATAGATGGCAAATAGGTGTATTTATTGACTCTACCACATGGATAGGATAGTTGTAACACAACTTTGGTATATTTTACTAATCGTAACAACAACATGATGCACTATAAAAACCGTCAATAGGGCTCAGTATTCAATACTCGAACGTTTTATGATTTAGCCTGCCTGAAAGCTCTGGTTATTTTCTTTTTTGGGTCGCATCCCCTTTCGCGGCATACATTGCAGAACGGGTAGAGGTCTTCTTGATTTATTAAACCGGCCTCGCTTCCACAAAAAAAAACACATTTGAACACATTTGGGTCATTGAATGTTGCATAGTATGGAACCTCTATTGGCATGCAATTCACACGTCATCTTATCATTAACAAAAACTAAACTGAAAACAGTATCCTCAATGTGGTTTTTGTAAAAAAAGAGCTGTGTGTTAAAAATTCTAGACTGAGTGCGTATCAAAACGCAGACAAATACCATGCTGAAGTAGAAAATATTATTTGTAAACATTGAGGGAAACTGGGTACTTGGGCGGCCCCCAAAAAATGAAGCGGGCGGGGATGATAAACATTTGATTTTTTTTACTTGGCCTAAATTCACAATTCTTATCACATGCGTCCATTATGCTATGGGCGCCCGACTTTGTATAGTCTTATCACAAGTAGCCCATGCACATATCTCATTTGATAAAGCCTTCTATAAGAGATTCATGAATAATTAATTCGAATTTTAGAAAAGAAATCACGTCCATGAAAATGTTGTATTTTAGATACAGAACTGTCCTGATTTGCATATTTAGTTTTAACTGGAATTTTTGTCGACCAGATTTACTTTTATCTTGACAATGATATTGCATATGTTACATATTTGGCGATCTTAATATTATACAAAATATATATAAATAAAAAAAAGTGTTTTCAATAATTCAATTTAATTAAAAAGAACACACGAAGGCTTATGAGTGCACATATAAATAGCTTGGGTTACCTGTGCTCTAATTGATAAGTATACAACTGGGAATTTAGAAAACCTTTGAAATGTTAGTGCTTGAAAATAGTAAATGATCACCAAGTAATGGAGATAATTAATATTTCTTAAAGATTTTGATTTTGGATTTTTTTGAAGTGCTAATAGGTTAATTGGCCAGCGTTGCCACGTCATCCACCTAGGCTAGCTCTTATTGTTACATGTATTGTGGATAGCTTATACTGATAAATATGTATAATATTCATTATTGTAAAACAAATGTAATTCTTATTATTAAATAAAAAAAATGTGTATGTAATCATTTCGTAGCCACTTGGCAACTTGTTAGCCACTTCGCAACCCCTTCGCAGCCCGGCATTTCATACCCCCTTCGTAACTACTTCGTCCCCACTTCGTACCAATTTCGTAGCCCCTTCGTAACCCCTTCGCAGCCTGGCATTTCGTAGCCCCTTCGTAACTACTTCGTGGCCATTTCGTAGCCACTTCGTAACCCCTTCGCATACTGGCGTTTAATACCCCCCTTCGTAACTACTTCGTCCCCACTTCGTAGCCATTTCTTAGCCGCTTCGTAACTCCCCCTTCTCAGCTTGGCATTTCGTAGCCCCTTCGTTGCTTCTTCGTAGCCATTTCGTAGCCACTTCGTAAACCCTTCGCAGGCTGGCATTTCGTAGCCCCTTCGTAACTACTTCGTAGCCACTTCGTAAATCCTTCGCAGCCTGGCATTTCGTAGCCCCTTCGTGACTAAATCGCATTCTCTTACCCAGACCCTTCTCAGCTTTCTAACGAAAAATCAAAGATTAGAAAGCTGAGAAGGGTCTGGGTAAGAGAATGAACTAAATCGCAGCCATTTCGTAGCCTGGTCTTAGTCCCGTCGTTTGAATACTAATCTGAATAGGAGTCAGCATGATATTGATAATCATCAGTGGAGATTACGATCAAATCAGTAATAGACAATAATATGTATGCAATCGGCAATAATCGTATAATATCAAACTCAACTTCTTAAACTGATTCAAAACTTTAATTTGTTAAATTAAAAATACATTCTAAATGATGTGAATGGTTTTATCTTTTCGTGTTGAAAGTGCAATTTGGATGATTGATTCCACTTAAACAATCATTTCCCCGACATTTCTTTATCGTCAGTACTATAGTTTACCATGGAAATGTTAAAAGTGTTTGATCCATAACATCGCTTTGTTATTCCAGTTTATCTTACTGGCTAATAATGTCGAGCTCCCACTTGTAAAATCTCGGTAAAGTCTCCAATATGATATTAATTGAATGGGCTCATTTGTCATTCCAAACCATCTGGCATGTTTTCGTTTCTCAATAAAGACTAGCCTACCCCAGCAACGCTTTCTATATAAAGAGTAAAACGTTGAAAAAGTGCGAGTTCAGTAATGGCTTTGCTGTCTACCTGCATCGTTTTGTATGTGTTAATACTAAGTCTGTGTTCATCATCAGTGGATGCCCAAAGTAAGTGGACAATTTTACTTTATTTGCGAAGTGACAAAATATTAAATACTGGATAAATGTACAACGTTATTCATCGAGGATGTGTACTGATTATATAAGTAATGTGAATCGTCTATATCAATTATCTCATGGTTGCCGTGCATTAGACTGCGACGTTTCCTTTTAAAAAATATACCCAGATACTAGTCTTTATCATGCGAATGGTAATGATATGAGATTTGAGTATACCGTACGTTAACGCGTTTCGTGGAAATATATCGGGAAATATATGTTTAAATGCACTTAACTATGTCAGTATATGATCTCTAATCTTTCGAATAGTTATTAGCCGACGAGTGAAATTTCCGAGTCAGGAAAATAATGTTTTCTTGAATCCCATACCGACAAAGTGATTTTTTTACCAAAAGAAAGCGAAAAGAAATCTGTACGACAAATGAGTCAAACGTACCATCATTTTCATCTACCTCGTGGTGATAAAACAACTTGTTTTTGGATAATCATTTAAAGTCTTTTAGGAAACACATATATGTACAAAGCAAAAAAAGGAATTATCATCTTTTGCTAAAATGAAGAAGTAAGGACTTTAAGTAAGGACATTTTAAATGGATCGACGACATAAAGCTACAATGCAACGATCGACAATGGAAAAACAAAACAAAAAAAAACTGCAGGTGCAGCAGTATGCAAGTTAAACTGACAAAAAATTCTCTCAAAAGCTGACTATTGGCTATAAATGATGGTTAAGGTCGATGTCAGTTAAAGTAAAATTCGAATAAACGAATTTCTTCTTCTTCTAGGCAAATACATTTTAGTACGGTTTTCGCGGAAAGCCGAAAATGAGTAAACATTTCAACCTTTTTACTTCTAATTATAGGAAATAGAAATACACTGACACAGCTGAAAAGAATATTTTCAAAGCTGCGAGTTTTTCGAAACATCGACCATAAGCTATTAGTTTTTTTTTACAATTTACCTGGATGTTTGTAAATGTAAACTTTTTAACATTAGGTACAATTAAGTTCGCAAACCGCCTGCGAAGTTGTCTAGATGTTTAGTTTAAAATGTTCCATGGCTCTAGAAAAGTACTTTCAATTGATGGTTAAATGTACCGTTCATGTCGTAAAAAACAGTGAATGAAAACTAGGCAAGCAAAGCAAAAGAAATGAGCGTTTTTATCCGAGTCGCAGTAATATATATATCGCTCTTTTTCAAAGCAAAACTAGTTTAAAGGCCCGGTAATGACCATTACACTTTGCGCGCCTTTGTTATTGTTTTGCTTTGCACGAGAACAAGATATGTTTTGTTATAAGGCGTGTGAAATATTGAGTTATCGTATAAAAAAGTAGTTTATTATAACTATATAGCTGTATTTTAAAAGTTATTGAAAACATTTGAAATTAAACCATCGAAATCTCGTATTTTGTGACCAATAATGCGAAGTTTATTCGAGAGCGGCGGTCGGATGTTAGTTTGTTACGAGGTCAAATAACGCTGTTGTCCGGTCAAATAATTATACTTTACTAGTAAATTTTATAAATTCATTGTAATGTTTTAGATTAGAAATGAAATATGGGATTTCAATAAGCTTGTTTTAACAAGCTCTAAAAATCTCTTATTGATGAATATCATAATGTTAGGTGATTATTCATTTCAACAAAATTAGAATTATATTTTCAACAGTTCAAAACAAAATTCTAAATACTCCGTGTTCGGCATTCGATTATTTTACAGAAATCAATCAATTTCTATTTGAACTGTTGATCTACCGATTGCTATAGTCGACTTTTGGACACAAAGTATATGTGATTTCTCTCCGGCAGTCTACGGGTGTCTACGAAACAGCAAATATGAGACATTTCGCTAAAAAATACTGTGACAGTGAACAGTTATAAAGCTTTATTGAGAAGATAACATACCCATGTGAACTTTTTCTTCCTTTCCGATGTTGAAATACCAATAAATGAAGTCTAATCTGACTAAATGTGCACTCGAAGAAGGCACAACCGGTCTTTCTAGACATCTCGATTGATTAGTCATCAACGATCTTCAGTCCTTTCTGCGAATGTTTTCAATTATAAGACAAATCATCACAGAAACTCAAGGTACTCCGCCAACTCACTGTTGGTTTTACTCTCGAAGCCAAGAGATGACTTTCTCTGATTCCACAAATCGTAAACCGATGATCTTAGTCTCACTAGCTTGGCAAAGCCCATATTGTGATCTTATGGATTCACACTGTCCAGAATTGTGTAGATTTTCTCGCATAAATACCGGTAAAATCGATAAAATGACTGCTGAAAATTATCCTTCGATGTCTTAGCAATAATACGACAGCCTAAGAACGTCTTTAAATTATGCGAATTGGCCGATGGAAATGGATATAATATTGATTACAGTAAACTTTGAATTTTCATATATGTAAAATGGCCGCCAGGCGGTTGGGGCGCGCAAAGCATAATGTTCATTACCGGGCCTTTAATTAAGAAGGAAAAGTAACAGTAAAAGACAACGTTTCGTTGTCATCTCGACAATATCATCAGGTAAATGAATTACAAGTACTACTATATGCAAATATATAGCTAGATCGAACTAGATTGACAATACGTTAAGTGTAAAGATATATAAAACAAAAGGAAAAGATAATAGAATCTAAATACAAAAGAAAAAAGAAGAATAGCAAAAATAAATAAAAATAAACATAATTAAATAAATACTTTCGCTCTGATAGAGTCAGATTGTTTGTTAAGTTCCTGTTTCAGGTCCTTGATATAGACCATTTCGTATATTAAACATTCGAGTCCTTAAAGTGTCAAATATCAAATCAAATAACTAGTTTATTAGCAAGATAACTATTATTTGCCTTTGAAGTTATAATTACTTGCATGGTAGATTTATCTTTTTAATGCACGAAAAATAACAAGAAATGTATCAAAAACTCATGATAATGTTGTCATGTTGACAATGAAACTTAACGTCGTTAAGTGTATAATGATTAATACAGTATGTTGCCAAGTTTCGTGACACTTCAGTTTGTAAATATAATATCTTCTCTGCGGATAAAAATAAGTCTATGAAATTTTGTCATACAAAGGCAAATTTAACAGGTAAAATAATGATGTAGATATTTTCTTCGAATCTTTTAATTTGATAGCTATTATAATTCAATTCAAACTAATTGTAATTCAAACCATTACAATAGCAACCCAGTAGGCATAGCATTATGGGTCAGTGAAAGTATAGATCTAGAGACTTAATATTTTCACATTACGAGACTTATTGAGGGTTCCTGTGGCATAATGTACTACGCATGCTCGTTTTTCTTTCAGCTAATGGGTGTAAGACAATGGTATTTAAAGAAGACTTCGATCATAGAATATTCAACCATCATGTTTTCAAGGAAATGATAACAATAGACGACTCAAACTGCAGAATTCAATGCTATCGAGAATCTCGCTGTATCTCGTATAACTTCCACACCAGCAAAGCTGAGAGGCCTTATAGATGTGAACTGAGTGACTCTGACCACGATATGCATCCAGAGGACTTGGTGATCAAATATGGCGTTATCTATAGCCACGTACAGGTCTGTAGTACTCGACGTCTATTGCGTGATGTTATGGATAATGGTGACCATGATGATGATGATGATAGTGATAATGATTATGACGATGCTGATGATAGTGACCATAATGATAATGGTGATGATCGATGATCGATGATGACGATAAAGACTATGATGATGATGATGCTGATGATAATGACCATAATGATAATGGTGATGATCGATGATCGATGATGACGATAAAGACTATGATGATGATGATGCTGATGATAATGACCATATGCATAATGATAATGGTGATGATCGATGATCGATGATGACGATAAAGACTATGATGATGATGATGCTGATGATAATGACCATAATGATGATAGCAATGTCTACAGCAAACATGTTCGCTGAAGATGTGGAATGAAATTGATTGATTGATAATGATAATGGTGATGATCGATGATCGATGACGATGATGACAATAAAGACTATGATGATGATGATGATGATAATGACCATGATGATGATGACTATGGAGATGATGATGACGATGGCGATGATGATGACTACTGATACTAATATAATTACGACAATGTCTTTAATCATATACACAATGGGTTGATAATCATGCAGTGATGATAACAATTATAATGATGATAAAACTAAAATGATAAAATGATTGCGATTATCAGGGTGGTGATGGTGTCAATAATGATGGTGATATGATAATGATGATGATAGTGACCATTGTGATAACAATGTTGATGATGATAATGAGAATATTTTGGTATAGGATAAATACTAAAGTTATTACAGCTGCTGATATAAATGTCGAATGGCGATGTTAATAGTGAATTATGATGGAGTTAATATGGTAATGTTTATTTATACAGAACGATTGCAACTGTACCTGCAAAAACATGGTCTGTATGATCAACTTTATTGACGGGTCACATCGATGCAAATGTAAACCTGGATTTACTGGACAATATTGTGAAATCAGTAAGGGTATTAGTTAGACAATTCAGTGCAGAAGTCCTATATAATAGTGTGCATAATCAGTTTAGTTTGTCTTGGTATTGTCCAATGCAGTCAGTTTACAGCGAGACTCGCCTTACGTACCGTGGCCACCCAATTAAAGTGGTGTACAAATTAGCTTAGCGTTCAAAAGTTTCTCTTTTTAAATTATTTGCTACACCTTTTTCAAATTTAAACATCCTGCATGGCTGGGAGGTTTTTCAGACAATTATACACTTCACTCTTGTCTTCGCTTTGAACATTTCAAAGTGTTTATCGTTTGTCACTCGGCGTGTCTTTTATATTAAGGTCAAATCTCGCTTTCTGATTGGTTAATTTGTACAAAACTTAAATTAGGAGGCCACGGTAAGGTGCGTCGCGCTGTAAATGCCGGTATAAAGAAAGAAACTGAAAAAAGACAAGAAAAAACGAGAATGTGAAATGCTCGTGATGTTTTGAAATTTATAGAATTGGCCTCCCCTCAAGACTCATCCCATTTTGATTACTTTCACAACATCACTGGTACCTATATTTTTTAGGAGCAAGGATGGCACAGTTGGTTAGTGCGTGGCATTCTGTGCGAGAGGTCCTGAGTTCGATTCCCAGTGACCTCGTATCCTTGTTTCGACTTCTCTCCTTTCCGTGTAGCTTAAGCTTTAAATACCCGTAAAACGGAGCATTGATGGAGAGAGGGGAGTAAAATGAGCACCGTCGGCCTCTAGTTAATCAGTATATAACTGTCACGAGCTACCGACGTTAAATAAGGTTACTTATACTTTTAATTACTTTAATTACGAATTGTACTCAAGATCGTGCGATTCCCTATACTTATTGCACATGTGTCACAGGGCTCCTGCTGACGGTACTACCCATTTAATAATTTATTTCTTTTAAAATAGAGGTTTATATCTATCTATTTAAAACAAGAAATGCATGATGGTGATTTTATACCCACAGATATCAACGACTGTATACCGAATCCGTGTCTTAACGATGGGACTTGCATGGATTTGGCCAATGGATACAATTGTTCATGTATGCACAACTACACTGGACATAACTGCTCTGTTTTTACAAGTAAGTTAGATTTTTTCTACGGTTAAAAATGATTATTAAGATCCTTTCACTTCCGGTTGATTTGTATTGTTCAAGATGTATATATTTATTGCAGTTGCGGATTTTAAATACATTTAAATGCGGTTTTGCAGTTTTGTCCGCCTCCCCCCCTTTGCACCCCCTTTTCTTCAACAAGCTAAAACAACAAATAATTTGTACCTGTGTATGAACCCTAAAGCAGCAACATAAACATACTGATTGCCTTGATTATCATCGACTTTATTATCATTATTTCCAAAATCAAGAATGCGTATGATTATCATCATCATCAACACGATCAACAACAACATAATTATATTAATATTATTATATTATTATTATATTATATTATTAATATTGAAGGCATAGTGGAAGATTAGCCTTTGCTAAACTGGTGCACTTTGTAATTGTTTTGTTAACCTTCTTTAAATAAAGTTTATTATTATTATTAAAACGAATTGTTTTTCTAACTAGACTGGATGCCTCCAAGGAATGTACCTATATGCATAGGAGCGAAGGGCGATAAATATGGTACATTCAAAATCACACAAGCTGGTTATGTCCGTACCTTTAAACTTGTCCACCAATCAGGAGGCGTTTCTTATATGGGCGAGAGGAACCAGGGAAACTGGGGCACAACTGTATTTGGGTCTACAAACATCGAAATACTTATCACCTACGAGAACGGTACCGTACTAGCCCCTCCCCCTCAGAAAACCAAGTTTATCAACTTCCTAGGGCAGATGGGATACCAGTTAAAGAATCAAACCAATATGAGTGCCGAATTGGTATTTCCACACTTTGAGCACCCACTAAAGGTTCTTGTTGGTCAGCGGTTTAGAATTTGGTTTGGTGAAGATTTGACAAACAGATTTGAGTTTGACAATTATGGAACCACATGTGCTTTATTGTATGTAATGTATGCATGAACCACAGGAAACCCAAACATTATTGCATGTATTGAAAACATTGGGTCAAGCTTAAAAAGTCTACTCCGTATACAACTCCTTTTACCTTTTAACCTTTACCTTTTATTCACATTACAAAACTTTAATAAAACAATATGAATTTATTGAATGAAACATGACCATAGTAAAAAGAAAAACTGAGTTACATAATAAAAAATGGAGTCAGATATCGAGTGCTTTAACTAACTGAACTAACTGAACGAATTTTACTCAGACGAAGTGTTAAATCTCGAAACGTCAATACAGAAGATTAGCTGTAGAAAAGATGATGTTTTTTAAGTTCAAAAACAAATAATAATAATATATATGTTTAAAAAGCGCTAAAATCGACTACTTCTTGATCGCTTTATGCGATTTTATAATAAAGAAATAGCTATTTATAAAGTTGATACAAGAAAGACTTGCATACTTGCAAAGCTAATTTTGAGATAATGAAATATAAAATATGAAATAATTGTAATATAATGAAATTTGTAACACCGTAAAAAATGTTAAATAACTTTCCTGACGTTTCGAGCTTTAGCCATCCGACACAATCAAATTCATGGTTTTAATACTAGAAATGCTGGTTTATTTTCACTGCCTCCCTTCCGTACTAACATTAGAAAGTTTTCAATATCTGTCCAGGGACCTAAGTTGTATAATTCCCTTGACAGAGATATTACATGCGCTCTAACTTTTTCCTCATTCAAAGAAAAATTAAAGACATCTATCATTCAAAGCTATTAGCTCTTTATCATAAGCTTTTGCAATATATAACGTAACATGTGTAGCACATCAATTAATTTTTTTTCCTATCCATATGTCATTAAAAAGACCATAATTTTTTAAATACCCTTCAAATAAATCGAATATTTATTAATGTTGAAGAGATTTAACTCGAAAAGCCTATGGCTTCTTTAAATCTTCTCGCCATCACTTTTTCTGTAATATTTAATTTCAAACTTGTAATCAGTTATTATATGGCAAAAAAATCAATAAATCAATAAATCAAAGTTAAGTTAACATTTTTATGGTGCTACACTTTTCATTATATTACCTATCGTTTATATCAAACACCGACGCAGCCTATACTAGTTTACTCGCTATAGTTTCTATTTAATTGAAGTAGTCTTTAGATCAAGTCCTAAAACACTTTCTTTGATTTGTTTTTCTCTCTTCATATATATTTTCTTTTACATTTTTGTTGTTGAAATACTATAATACATAACGGTGAGAGAAGTAAACAATTGACAATAATAAAACGAAACAGCATGGTATTGGTAGAGCGAAAACACTAGAACCATGAAATAAAAACAAAATAGTTCCTAACCCTAATTAATAGTTTTTATTTAGTGACTATTTAGTCAGTATCACTCAATCAGAAACATCAAGTACAAAAGGAAACAATACCTCATTACAACTTTACTTGTCTTTTATAGTAACTAATAGTCGCTAAATAAGAACTATCACACACTAACACTTTGATTTTGTTTCATGGTTCTAGAGTGAAGTCATTTAACCCGTGAAATAGATGTTAGACTAAGACCCCGTCTACACGGATCCGGATACTTTTGACTGAAACCGCATACTTTTTGATGCGAATCGGCCTATCGTCCACACGAATCCACTAGTGAATCCGGTCATCGAAACCGCATACTTTTACTTGAATCCTCCGGATACGCGGATTCGTGTGGACGCAAATATTTCTATGCGGTTTCAGCCGGATCGGATTCGTGTAGACGAGGCCTAATACACCTTAGCAGTTTCTAAGGCCTCGTCTACACGAATCCGATCAAGGAGGATTCAAGTAAAAGTATGCGGTTTCAGTGACCGGATTCACTGGATTCGTGTGGACGATAGGTCGATTCGCATCAAAAAGTATGCGGTTTCAAAAGTATCCAGATTCGTGTAGACGAGGCCTAATTCCATTGTTTTCTTTTGTGTCTATTTGACTATTACACTTAAGGAGGCTCGAGTCAGTAATTTTCGCGCTCACCCGGCGACGTTTGCAAGGCCGTAGAGCCCACGTCAGAGGGTATTTTGACAAGATTTTTTAACACTTGTCTACATATAGAATAAAGTTTTTAAAAATGTTCTTTTTAATAAAATCAACAATTTATTACCCGACAAATGATAACGCCGCCGAATTTCTATGTAGCCTATTTTTGGGAAAAATCGACCTAAACTTTTAAAACCACATAGCCTACTTTAAAGCTGTCACCTAGGTCAACAATCTGGCAAAGTTTTAAAAAAAAAATCATCTCACCGATTTTGAATAAAAACGGGACAATTGTTTTCAGTGCAAAAAATCATTGTTTTATAATATTTACCAATAACAACGGGCTTTGAAAAGATAAATCCTCTCTAATCATTACGAATGGTTGTAATATTTTTTCAAATACTAGTTTTCATGAACAAAATCACATGGAAATACTCCTAAAAATAATGAGTAGTTATTTATTATCTATAGATAAATATACGTGTTCTCTTCAGGTTTAACAATATATACTGAAGAGAACACACGTCAATTTTCGTTCAGTTTTCCGATCTTGGCGTGATAGACGGTGTGATATAAATTTTCACGCTTGGTTAGTCCGCGTGCGTGACGTAAAAGCATGCAAATATGTATAACTCGAAGAAGGTGAAATAAAAACAAACCGGCAGCTGCAAAGCAAAGGCAAATATACCCACGTTTATTTGACCGCCTCAAAGTATTTCAATCACTATATAATTTAGAGGCGCACTTGAAAATATGGTGAACTTTTGATAGCTAAAAAATAAAAATAAAAAAAAATCTCAGAGTTTTTCGTTAGCGTGCTCAGAAGAAATTTAAATTAGAAGTTTTGCACAAAAACTGACAAACTTTTGCCGATTTATATCCTTTCCCAAAAAACATCCCGTGAACTAAATTTGTTGAAATTCATAGACAATGTAGAAAAATGTCCTGTTAATACCTGGCTGGAAGGATTTTGATTTATCTTTTCAAAGTGCGTTGTTATTGGTAAATATTATAAAACAATGATTTTTTGCACTGAAAACAATTGTCCCGTTTTTATTCAAAATCGGTGCGATAAATTTTTTTTAAACTTTGCCAGATTGTTGACCTAGGTAACAGCTTTAAAGTAGGCTATGTGGTTTTAAAAGTTTAGGTCGATTTTTCCCAAAAATAGGCTACATAGAAATTCGGCGGCGTTATCATTTGTCGGCTAATATATAGTCGATTTTATTAAAAAGAACATTTTTAAAAGCTTTATTCTATATGTAGACAAGTGTTAAAAAATATTGTCAAAATACCCTCTGACGCGGGAACTACGGCCTTTCAAACGTCGCTGGGTGAGCGCGAAAATTACTGACTCGAGCCTCCTTAAGCAAGCAATTTCTATTTCACGGGTTTAATGCCTTCACTCTAACTAATAGTCGCTAAATAAGAACTATTACACACTAGTAACAATTTGATTTTGTTTCATGGGTCTAGTGTTTTCGCTCTATTCACTAGAACAAATATTCATAAAAACAATACATGTTAGAACTATTTTTAGTTGATAATCGAGTCTCTGTTCACCTTTTGGCAGGTGCTGTACAGCGAATAGCAGAAAGGTTTTCATAGAATATTAAAACAGTAGCTATTATTTTGTACGCTGGATTGAAGATCTCCACATCAAATTAAAATTAAAATGGACATATAAAAAGTGGTAATAAATCAGTTCAGGAATTATTAAGCTTAACTTGTGCAATAACTTGTGTAATCAATAGACGTTATTCCGATTAGCTTCTCAAACTCATGAATGCGGTCAAAACAAAGCGAGTTACTACCGACTGTGACATTTAGGTCAACCCTTTTTTATTTTAGAAGTGATTTCAAACACTTAAAAACGTTTTTCGTCCGATTTCCCAAAAAAAACTCGACTGCGCCTCGTTTTTTACCCACTTCTTGGTGACGTGTTTGAAATGGGAGGAAACAAACTTTCGCGTGTTTGGAATATTACTGGAAATCAGTTATAGAAACAAACACCTCATAACTATTATTTTAATCGTTTTTGTTTTTAATACAAGAATCAGTGACGTTTTAAACATTACTATTCATCAGTAAAATAGTCATAGACAATCATTTGTGAAGGATTTTTTTGTTTTTCTCTCGAGTGTGTGCAGGATATTTTTCAGCATTTTTATTTATTTTACATTTATTATTTTTTGCACCATACTTTTTTCATTCTTTTCTGTTATGCAGGATATTTCTTCAGCTTTGCACGGTATTTTCTTCAGTTTTTGTTTTGTTGAGCACTATATTTTTTTAAGATTAAAGCATGTGCTCGATATTTTTTAGAGGGGGGAATTCCGCAGCCCCCTATCAAGTATCTAATGGTCGGTCCCTTACAAAGAGTTTTAACTGTGGGAGAAATAAAAACAATAAACAATTCAATAAATATATTTACTTGGGCATAAAGTTTGATAAGAAATAGAAATACGATAAGGTTTCACTACTAAGTATTCACTACTTCATGAAAGTTCTCTTAAAACAATACCAGTTTAAACTATTTTTACTTGATAATTGAGTTCATCTTTTGGCAGTAGTGATATCTAATGTTTCCTCAGATTTCCAAAAACCTCGGCAGTAACTCGATTCTTTCTCACTTATTTAAAAAAAGTGTCAAAATACACCAAAAATAACTTTTGAACTTTTGAAAAAAATAATATCAAAATCTTGAATGGTTGTTTGGCTTTACAATTAAAGGTTATTCATATTTGATGATGTACAGGCATGTTGCTATGATCAACGGGACGTTTTTGACGATTTAAACAAGTACGACACATTTGTCGTCGCACTTGGAAGAACCCTTCACTTATCAAGCACAGTGATGGCCGTTTTGCGTGGCTCTTGTACTATCCTTGGGTGGATCGCCCTCCAAATGATCTTGTTTGATCCAGTCTTTGGTAAGTTACTGCAGTTATTATTCCTTATTAGTGATTCACTAAACGATCATAAAAATAGTGATAAAAAAGATAATTAAAATAGTGCATGTATATGACGAAAATCAATCAAGTTTAACTTAGTGTTTCTCAGTTCAAGTTCTCTATAAGAGAAAAATAGTGCACCAGATCATATCTATGAAAACACAATACAAAACCTTATTTTTTATTGTGTAATAGCTATAATTATTCGGCATCAAACAAGACATGTACATACCGTCAATTTTTTTGTCGTTCGTTTTTTAGGGGTGGTGAATGGTTCCTTGAAAAATATGACTTTTGAGCCAGTCCCGAAAACTCTGTAAGCTTTGTGATGAGTCTCGAAATATCTTTTTTGTACGATTTTTTGTCATTTTTTTTTATATATATATGTATCTCCTAAAAAAACCTACAGTCTTGGTCTTGGATTTTCAAAACTAGGGTCTTCGATTTGGCTGTTATCGGATTTTATCACATGCCACCCTATATATATATATATATTTTCAGAATTCATTCAATGACATGTAGTAAGCATCATTGAAGTATTATGGATGGTTCTGATAGTATCAAGAGCGCATAAAAGCACTCAAAGGCATAAATAAACATTACCAACAATGCACCCGATATACTTTGATGCGGTCAGAATTTTTGCAAACGACTGTATATATATATATATATATATATATATATATATATATATATATATATATATATATATATATATATATATATATATATATATATATATATATATATATATATATATATATATATATATATATGTTGGCTTTGTCAATATTTTACTTAGTTTAGATATAATTTAGAGTTGGAGATGATCATTCGATTATTTTTGTGAAATTTGAAACTTTTTGCTGTAAATTAAAAACTATGCTGTTATTCAACAAAGCCTGACACAGTTTTAGAGACACATGTGTAGTAATTGACATTAAGCAGAACAGTTGGCAATGCAATTAAAGGTTATGTAAATCAATTCGCTCGAACACATACGGTCGTTTTGAGTTTAAAAAATCAAAACTCTTTATACATGACTATTTCTTAAAAACAAATTATACAGACATATTGTGTGATTATACAGCTTTAAAATGATATATAATTCGTTGACATAATTTCTAATCCAGCGCTTAAATGATTTTTTTACGAAGACACCCCGCGAGACCCCGCGAAGGTTGACTGTAACCTTAAAGTTACTGATATGGTCATGTTGTGGCACATCCCTATCCAAAAACAGGTCGATTATACTAATCCCTCCAATTTGGAAGGTTTTAATGCTCTGGCTAAAATGCCAAAGAGATTTGTATGTAATTTTCTGCTGAGGTCTTTGATGCATCGTTTTGGTGTTTTTCTGATGTTTCAAACTCTTATAGCTTCGATCTTGTAAATTTAATGTTTTTTTCTCAAACTTTTACAAGTTATTGTTATGGTGAATGTCTATCATATGATAGCTGTTTTTTATAAAACATCAATTTTAAAAATTATAATAATTAGTGGCGGCCATTTATGAAAGTCGTCTATACGTAGCGTGTTTACAGTCATGCACACGGTCGCAATCACTGGCAATTAAAGTTGTAACGAATTGAAGCTAAAGTGAAAAAAATATCATTGGAGTGGCTTTTATTTAGGATGACAAAATGCAAAGTTTTGTTGACGAGGAAGAGCGTAAACACTAGCCTGTGTGCAGCCCTTCCCACCCCTCCCTCTGTGGCCATGAAATACAAACAGATTCCCATTCAGCCATTCATTCATTCATCCATCCATTCTTTTATTCATTCATTTATTTATTTATCCATTCATTCAATTTTTCCATCCATCCATCCATCCATCCATCCATCCATCCCTCCATTCATTCTATTGTTCCTTCCTTCGTTCCTTCCTTCATTTATCCATTCCTTCATTTATATCCATCCATTCATTCATTCATTTATCCATTCATCCATCCATTTGTCTACCAATTCGTTTATTTTGGTTTTCTCTGATGTCTTGCAGCTACAAATGACCTGTGCGGCAAAAAAATGTCATTTGACACAACCATCAACTCTAAGGTTCTGATGAATCATACATTCAAGACGTTAACAACCAGTGATGATATGACCTGCCAATCCAATTGTTTTAGAGACAGTCGTTGTATCTCATACAGTTTTGATACGTTTTTTAAAACATGTAACCTGAGTGATTCAGACCATATAATTCACCCTGAAGCCCTGGTGTACAAGCCGAATGGCGTCTACAGAAGAGCAGAGGTCAGTAAAAAAAACGTGAACTTTTGCAATTTGTGTTGTTTAGCACTATAGTGTTGGGGCACGTTTGTTTTGGCACGTTATGCAAATAAATATATATTTCCACAGAAAACCCACGATTCAGTTCTGCCCAATCATGTCACAATACACGTTCGAGCAAACAAATTCACATTGTTATTTTCATTCTTTTTCGGCGCAACAAATGTTTATGTTAGTACAAAAAAATTCCAAATCCTTTTACTGTATCCACAGAACGACTGCAAGTGTCCACATTCAACGTCGACGTGCAGAGTGAACTTCGTTGACAATACACATTGGTGCCAGTGTAAACCGGGATTTACTGGGTCAGATTGTTCTATAAGTAAGTCTCTTTTTTTTAGCATACAGCTTACCCTATAGCTAACCCTAGTTATTGGTCAGTCCGCATAAGGAATGAGTTACTGATGAGCACACACCTATTGAGACCACTGTCATAATGAAATTATACTCAATAAAAAATGTAAATATTTGTATGTAATTTTCTGCGTGGTTTTAGATAGTGGGACATGCGCATGCGTATGTGATAAAACTGCTAAATAATCTTAAACGTTATGTTTTACAGAAATCAGGCCCTGTGCGTCCAATCCATGCCAGAACGCTGGTGCTTGTCAAGACACTGACGTTTCGTTCACCTGTACATGCGCAGCAGGGTATACGGGAGCCAAATGTAGCACAAGTAAGTACACGTATTATCGACTTGTCCTTTTAACAGTTCCGTTCAGTAACCACACATGATAGTTCGAGTTGCTGCAAATGATATTATAGTTTTGCTATGAGTGGAAAATCGAACCTCGACTGTGAACTATTACTCTTGTTCACTGAACGGAACTGTTAAAAAGTCTATTGCTACTCGTAAATGTTTTATACTGTATACAATGTACACAGTTAACGCATTACATATGAAATTCTTTTGTAGATTCTCGGAAAAATCTGTTGGGACACTTTTTATGGTTTTCTTTTTTAACCTTACTTCCTTATCGTAAAACAAAAATAAATTGAGCTCGATGTGAGCGCTCATAGAGCGTCTAGTTTGAATAAATGTGTTTTTAGTAAATCTTTAAATGTTTTAAAATGTTTCTTCGTTCGAACATGAGTAGGGAGGCTGTTTTGGTTCTGCAGATGAAAAGGCTCGATCGCCTAATGTCTTCCGCTTAGTGATTATTTTTGGTAGCTTTTGTGTGAATTTGTGAATCGCTTCATCACTTTTGGCATGTTGTATGTTTGACTTATGTTTAACTTTTCAACAAAATACTGCAGATCAACTGTGTTTATTCAAAAATATTACAAAATTGGTATGATTTAAAAGTGGTTATATAACTGTCTTATAGTATATCATTCAATTTCAAATGTCCTAAACTTCCCTTCCATCTTTGTGTAAAGGGTTCGTCAAAAAGCTAGAGAAAAAAATGGTCGACGAAAAGGAATGACGTGAGCGTCTAATATACTCTCATCCAACACGATTTTAGCCAATCAAAGCGATATATCTAAATTTTTTTATAATTAATAGTTGTTTTACGGATTTATAGCGTGCATATAACGCAGCAGCAATTTTGTATGATATAAATAGAGAACAAAGCTTTATTGGCATATCCAATATCTTACATGCAGGTATAGATAAATACATAAAGTAGAGTTAAGGCCGATTTACACGATACGATTTTGATATACGACTGTAGTATACGAGTTGCCTACAACATGTAGTAGGTACCATTCACACGCGCACGACTAGTCGTATACGATTCGTAAACGCCATTGCTAAAATCGTGAGTGATTGGACGAAATACTAGATCCAGTCCTAATATGGGACGTCTTTTTCCTACGACTGACAAGTCGTAGGATTTTGATCCTTAATTTGGCTCAAAATCCTACTACAAGTTGTAGGTCGCGTGCGTCAGTCGTAGGCAAGTCGTAGGGGCATTTACACGGCACGAATTGGAGATCATTTGAGTCGTATACTACAAGTCGCACACGACAATTGTGCCGTGTAAATCGGCCTTGACATGAGAAAAATATCAATTGCGGGACTCGAAGCCACGGTTTGATATTGATATTTTCTCAGTTTGACGGGTAATATATAAAATGATATGTCATTAATCATAATCTTTGCTTTGCTTACTAGGCATATGCAAGAACGGTGGCACATATTTCCCCGGTTATTGTTCATGCAAAGGTCTTTATTTGGGAAAATATTGTGAGATCGAGGCAGGTAAGTTTACTTGAACTAGACGCTCTATATAAGTCCAGCTAGTCATAAAATCAACACAGGAGGCTAAACAATTCTACTTTGGGCTTCCTGTGTTCGTTCCCAAAGCATCATGGGGGACTATACGGGACATAAAAGATAGATACATACATACATAGATTGACTAAAAGGTAAACCTAGAGTCGGGCCCTCTAGCCCGACTAATAAGGGAATACATCATTGATCGGGTTTATTTCAAAATCAACGAAGCTGGCTAAAAAAGCATACATACACTTTGTTGGTAATTCAAACAAATTACTCTACTTCTTTACACATATTCTCTAATCAATTCGCAATAACCATAATGCCTTCTGCTTGATTATTACATAATCATATATATATATATATACACTAATAAAATATAAAAAGCTAAAAGATGCGAAATAAAAGAGAAATAAGAACTATTAACAAATAATAAAATATATTATAATCTATCTAAATCATTTAAAATCACTGAAAGCTTGTTGGTCTTGTTGCCTTATGGTCAATGGTAATGTGTTCCACAGTTTTGGTGCAGCAGCGATGAAAGCCCGGTCACCAAGTGTAGCCAGTGTTTTGAAGTTGACTTCTAAGACTGTACTTTGAGTTCATTTGCAAAGCTAATATATTTGATAGGTATATTTGATAGGTAAATTTGTGAAGGCACTTAAACATCTGAGTAATAATAATCTTATAATCAATTCTAAATTTCACCGGAAGCTAATGTAAATCGAACAGCAGTGGTGTTATATGACAGAACTTAGGAGGGGGCTAACTGTTGTAATTCAAATCAAACAAATTTGACTTACAATATCTACCTCCAAAAACAGAAGGCATTATGGTTATGTGAAAGTAGAGACATCAGAAAACCCAAAGCAAATAAGCAATGATATTTGACCAAGAGCATCTCTTGATTTGATTCAATTTAACTCCTTTCCAGGTATCTCTGCGGTCTTAGTTGCTATGTTTTATGATCTGCAACCCAACAATAATTATTCGTTTTAGTCCAAATAAAAAAATCATGTAGGAGTGTTTATGTATGATGATAAAAGGGATCAATAATTTTATGTATTACAGTGAGCACACTCGAACCGTGATCACAGACTTTGAGTTTGTTTTGTTATTTTTTTTAACCTACATCCCATGAGCAAATGGATTAGCAAAAAAAGATATATTATCAACACTTTGTGTTTGAAATTTGAACTCACTGCTTTATTTTAAGCCACAGAATGTTTAGGAAATAATAACCTAAAAATTGTTCATGGTTCTAGTATCCTCACTGTATTCATTTATCTATTTTATTTTGGTCTTTTTGACGTCATATATATGTTCAATATAACAATAACAAAACATGTACATGTACGTGTACGTGTACGTGTGAAGTCTCGCGCGCTGATTGGCTGAGTCCTATGATCAATATAAACAGGACAGACACATACCGGTCTGTGACATATGTTGGGAGACTAGGTTTTTCAAGCGTGCGCGTTCATTCAACACCCAGTTATTCCGTTGCTTTGATCTTTCGCGTGCGTTTATCGGTGTTTATCGATCGCAGTCACAATATCGTTGAAGACTCGTTATAATAGTGTCGTTTAAGTACTGTGAAAGGACCTGTATGGAACCAGAATTCTTCCAAACGCATGTCGATCGGTTTTTATATTTCATTTCTTAATATATTGTGTTTGTTTGTTTGATGTGATCTTTCTATTAGAATCGCCAATGATCATATTTAACAATTATTAGCCGGATGCGATGTGAATATCGTGGATTAATAACCAAGACAAAGTCGAGATTATTTTCTCCCGATATTCTTCGAGCCTGAGGAACATAACTGTTTTGGCATGAATTAACTAAATAGGTCATTTCAAAAAGTAAAAAAAAACAGCAGTTTTTGAAAAAGCCCTGTTCATTTCGTTTTTCTAAAAGAGCAAGAAACGCTATAGGTGACAATCGAAAAACAGTCCGAAGTTTTCGAGCCAATCAGTGCGCGCGATTTTCTGTAATGAGTATCTATAATAGTATTATTTAGTTATTAATAACCTTTTTCTCATTTAGAATATATTCAAGTTAACACTCCTGGTTCTCCAATATGTTTCAAAACAAAAAACAACGGATTCGGTGTCTTTCATATTCCAGAGCAATGCAGTGTCGGTCGCTTTAAACTGAAGTACGTTTCTGGGTCTGGAGTCACTCATAGAAGTGATACATATGATAAGAAGTATTGGGGATCGAATAATATCATGGCAGTCATTATTACTGATAGCAGTGATAAAAGAATTAGTCCTTGGCTTCTATCTGACTACCAATCAAATCACTATTATTTACATGGGTATACCAACATGAGTCCAACAATAATTTTACCCCAGATTTATCCTGATCGAAATGTAACTGCAGGGGAGGAATATAGAATTTGGTTTGGCCAAGATCTCAACAAATTTACAGACTATAACAACGAAGGGGAGACTTGCTGTGATGTTTTTGTTCTGAAGTACTGATACGATTTCACTTTAGTTCAGGTGGTTTATCTATCACTAGGCCATGACAAGTAATTGACGTTTCAAGGTTCTTTTCTAAACAAGAACAGAATAACAATAACCGCTGCCCAATCGTTAAGAGCCATTTTGCACAAACAAAGTTGAAAAGTTCTAATGTTTTTGGAAATTACATGTTATATATTTTAGCAATTGGCCTGACATCAATAACGAAACCTAAACTGTATTTAATAATAAACCTAAAAGGCCACTTCAGTTTGATATACATATGCATACATACGAACTTTATTTAAAGTGCATACCCAGAAATTCTCTACAGTCAGCGGTTCGGGGTAATTTCGCGGGCTCATACAGAACGTAAGCAATGCGCATGCGCAAACAGAAAAAAAAAAAGAAAAAAAAAAAAATGGCGTCCGGGTTGATATCGTTGAGGCGTCTATTACATCTGACATTTTTTTTTTAATTTTGAAATTTGTAATTCGCGCCAAATAAACCCGCGAATTTTTCACCATAGGAACCCCAAAAGATTTTAGGCGAGGCTACTAAGCTTTAAACAAGAAAACATGGCCGATCAAGTCGTGCAAATCGATTCTCTACGTTTCAAATGTAAAATATATCGACTTGAACTGTAAGTTTTACGCCTTGTGAGGTGGGAAAACAATGCAAAATTTCTCTAAAAGGGATTGAGACACTTGAAATGAAGAGTAGTTATCGTTTCTTGGCAAAAAATCGCGTTTATTGATGTGTTTTCAAGAGTAAATTGGTCTACATGAAAGGAATTCTCAACAGTAAATGTTCATATCTGTGGCACCACGAAGAGGCAATGATGTTCAAGAACGCTATGGCGGTCTACAGCTATATTGGTGTCTTTTAAAACTGATTTTTGAACAACTTTGAACTTGAAAATACCATATTTTATATCGCAATATCAATGTCAATACATCGATGTACAATTTACGATTTGTGGACCTCAAAAGTTTGAAAGTTAAAGCGTTGTTTTAAGGACTTTATTATCACCAAGTGACAGTGGTTTCTAAAGAACTCTATGGCGGCTTATGGCTATATCGGACTCTTTTTCATGTCCTTTTTTTGAACAACTTTGGACTTCAAATTAACTTTTATTCTATCGCCATACGAAAGTTAAAACGTCAATCTACTGTTTACGATTTGTGGAAAAAGTGGAACATCGATAACAAAAGAAATATTTCAAGAATAAATAAAAGGTACATACATTTCTTTGTAATTTTTGTGTCTATTTCTGAATGAAACTAACTCGGCCAAATGGTCAATGCGCATGCGCGGCGCCATGCTGTATTAGATTTCTGGAAATGGGGTAAACAAATTTAACACATTAAAGTGACTGGTTTCCTATTGAACACACAACTAAAAGATTTACATTGAATTAACAAGGTTTGATTTATAATACTGAATTATTAAATACGCGGAAAGTACACTAAAAATAGATAGACTGACAATATGACTTTATAACTATATCAAGCAAGTCACGAAGTAGATAATATATTCGTCTATATATAAGCAGACAATTACACACAAATTTCTGCATTTTTAAGTTACCACAACTTCATTGGCATATTAGCTAGAACATCAAAACCTTCCAAACATGCCTATTTCAGGTGTTTTTTTCATGATCATATGGCAGTGCTAAAATATTAACAACTTAAATAGTCGAAAGAAAGCAACCGTCCACAAATATGATTGAATTTATTATTGCTAAATAACAAATAAAAATAATTCTCCATTTAAAATGATACTTGTTTCCTAAAAGTACATTCACAAAATTATGTAATAAAAAGAAAATAATCCAATAAAATACTATGCATGAACTTTGAGTAGTTTTGTAACTCATATCACCAACTAGTCTTTCAACCATTTTGAGTATAGTCAAAGAGAATCACTCATTTGGCGCTATTTCTGACTATTTTGCATAAGCTACAGTCCATCAAAATTAGTGATTTTTAAGGACTATAGCCCATGCAAATGGTCAAAAATGGCGCAAAATAAGTGAGTTTCATGAATTATAGCCCATGCAAAATGGTCAAAAACGGCCCAAATTAGTGATTTTCAAGGAATATAGCCCATGCAAAATGGTCACAAATGGCGCAAAATAACTGATTTTCATAGACTATATAGCCCGTACAAAATTGTCAAAAATGGCGCAAAATAAGTGATTTTCATGAATTACAGCCCATGCAAAATGGTCAAAAATGGCCCAAATTAGTGATTTTTAAGGACTATCAGCCCATATGCAAATGGTCAATAATGGCGCAAAATATGTGGTTTTCATAAAAAATGCAAAATGCCCATGCAAAATGGTCAAAAATGGCCCAAATTAGTGATTTTCAAGGAATAAAGCCCATGCAAAATGGTCAAAAATGGCCCAAATTAGTGATTTTTAAGGACTATAGCCCATGCAAAATGGTGAAAAATGGCCTAAATTAGTGATTTTCATGGACTATAGCCACAGGGACCCCTAATCAATCAATAATTGTTTAAAATCGCGAACAAAATCGCGTAAATGCAATTACTCGCCTCTTGGGTTTCCTGTGTTGCCTTGCAGTTATTTTATTGTTGGGTTTCCTGTGGTAAGGGTTCCCTTGCATTGCAGTTGTCCACCCGTTTGATGTAATAAATATGTGATATATTACTAAACTAGAGAGATTTGCCGAGAAAAGCTACGCGAGAAAAGTTTTTGAATTTAGCCATTCGTCATCTCACCTAGCAACATGCTACAGGAAGCTTAACATTGAATGTTATTAACACAGGAATCCCATTTTCGTCAATCATGCTCGCAACAAAAAAATCACTAAAACACAAGTTTTTATTTTATATATTGGCAATTAAAGATTGATTAGGGGTCACTGCTGTGCTATATAGCCCATGCAAAATGGTCAAAAATGGTGCAAAATAAGTGATTTTCATGGGCTATATCCCATGCAAAATCGCCAAAATGGCGCAAAATTAGTGATTTTCATGGACTATAGCCCATGCAAAATTGTCAAACTAAATATCTCCCCTTTCGTCATGCACGAATTTTTTGAGAGCATCCCTCCCTCCCTCCCTCCCTCCCCTTTCCCATATATGTCAAGCACAAGATTTTGTGGATCACCCCTCCCCTCCCCTCTATATGTAAGGCGCCCCTATATGTCAAGCACGAGATTTTGTGGATCACCCCTCCCCTCCCCTCTATATGTAATTAGGCGCACCTATATGTCAAGCACGAGATTTTGTGGATCACCCCTCCCCTCCCCTCTATATGTAATTAGGCGCACCTATATGTCAAGCACGAGATTTTGTGGATCACCCCTCCCCTCCCCTCTATATGTAAGGCGCCCCTATATGTCAAGCACGAGATTTTGTGGATCACCCCTCCCCTCCTCTAACTTTATATCTCAAACAACATAACAACCACAAAATATAATTTAAAATGTAACTTATTTGGCACTGAACCTTAAAACTATTCGAATGCCATTCGATTTATAAGATTTTATGTAAACTATTTGCAAAAGCTAATAAGTTATTTAATTGCATTGATCATGCCGACACATGAGATTTACAAATTTTTTTCAACTTCGAGAGAAAAAATTAATTTCCCAAAACCAATTTAACTTGTTTCGTAGAGGCCATTATTAAAACATAGCCTATGTTTTTTGGAAGAAAAAGTTTGCGTAGCACATGGAATAAACTTTGAATGTTTTCACCCTATTTTTAGAGAAATTAAAAGTGTTCTCTAAAAATGAATCATTTAAAATCGAAAGATTTAATGAAAGTTCATAAAAGTCTTAAAAATGTTTCTTGAAATAATACTATTTAACAATTTTGAGGTCTTTAAACAGCGATAAATTATTTAATATGTTCGGGACAAGCTTTCAAAATTGATTTAAATTATCGGTCGAAAATTAGGGAATTTAACCGAAAACCATTTTCTTCAATTTTTTTTCGAAAACTAAGCGGTATTTTACAAAACTAAATGCATAGCAGTTCTTCTTACATCAGGACCTACCTATGGTTTAAATATGAGCGAAATCTAATTTTCGACTCTTGTCGTGTTTTGTTCGATTTTTGGTGACAATGAATACATTTACTTTGACATACAGTTTGATAATCGATATAAATGCGATATACAAGGCTTGTCATTTTTGTTACTTTGGATATTTCGGCCTTTGCTGTTGTTGGCCTTTGGAGAAAAGCCGAAATAACCAAAGCCTTCTCATATTTCTATTTAAAAATAATTATATAACAAAAATAAAAACCTGTAAACGAAAATATAAACGAAACAGCATGGTAATTGAGTTCATCTTTTGGCAGTAGTGATATCTAATGTTTCCTCAGATTTCAAAAAACCTCGGCAGTGACTCGATTCTTTCTCACTTAAATAACTATTGTTTTAACCGTTTTAATTCGACTAATAGACGTTTTGACCATGACTCTAAAATCAGTAAAATAGTCATTGTCATGAACGGCCTAAATGCAAAACCAAAATATTTACAAAAATGGCCAAATACATCAAAAAGAACTTTTGCACTTTCATTTTCTTTGAACTTTTTGAAATTCAATAGTTTTCGCTATAAAATGAATTGAAAAACGAAATAATATCAAAATCTTAAACGGTTGTTTGGGCGCCATTGTCAGAGTATGTGTTAACAATTGTTGTTATTCATAATTGGTCAGGCACGAAGTGCCATGACCTTAGGATTACAAACCAGCTTCCGAATGTCAAGAAAATGACATCGGAAGCAACGAAGAACCAACGAACAATCGCGAATAGAATCGAAGTATTAGCGATTCTACGTCGATGTGTTTTCGGAGAGTTAGTGAGCATTCGAGAGGTTTTCCGGACGTCCAATTTTCTTAAGAATGTAGGGATTTCTGTCGGTATTCAAGGGTTCGTTTTTTCCTTTCGGAATGTTATCGGTAAAGCACATGGGTCGCACATATCATGGAGAAATAAGGACTACTTCAATCGTCAGCCCTCTTTCTACGCAAGACGCCGAACTGTTTGGATCGTAGGGAAAACGTAGACATACTGAGGTGAGTATAGACTGCTAGAAAGCAAATTATTTAATAGAACTGTTCTAAATTACTGAACTGAATAATTACTTTGTGCTTTTTTACGTGTTATCTTTTTATTTAAGCTACTCGAACAAGTCGAGAAAGCTTTGTGCGTGCCTGCGATCACGTTTACGAACTCAGTGACCTATAAAGCCTACTTTACGCTTGAAAATATCTTATTATTTGAAATCATTGTACCATAAAATATATAAACAGCATCATGACTTACATAATACAATGTAGAAACGTAAAAGCCATTAAAAATCGTAAGCTCAATTCATTAAAGCTATGGAAAACAAACAAACAACATTCAAAGCCATGCATAACACGTGTAGATTGTCAACTTACGCTGTCAAAAATAACGCAAACATTACGAAACGTGTCGGAAATCATCACTTTATTTCCACTTAAAGCTCAAATCATTAAACTGTGTAATTGTTTTATTAAAAACTTACATTTTGTTAAAGCACTAGTTCGTTTCAGCGGGAGAAACTTGAACGTGTGCTTGAATGTTTACAGTAATGTCGTTCAACTATTTTATTAAATTCAAATCTATTTTTTTTAGCTCGCACAGCAGCATACTCGAATGATGAAATTGATTTTGAACAAAACATCAACAAAGGTATGTATAATTAACCAACCATATGGACAGCAAAACCTTATTATAGAACACAATTCTATAAAAAGTGTAAATCTTCATCCAAAATTCTGAAAAAAATACCCCAAAAGGGACTTGTATTTGCACAAGATAGACAGGTATGCTCCAACCAATAATGTATTATTTTGGTGCAATGTATTATCACATCTAAGACCAAAAGCATTACTGGGACAATAAGCAATTTGCTAATTTCATGCAAATTTCATGTTAATCTTATTAGCTCTACTTGTTCTGCTGTGCATTTGTATTTGTCTACATAAAAATATTACACAAAGAATACCCAAAATCCCTTTTAGCCTTAGCTGGTGTGATGTGACCATTTTGAACCCGAAAACATTTTTTTAAATAAGGTATACACCTAATTGCAAGAATGTTGTCTTATAAAAATAAAAAATAAACATTAGAGTACAAATACTAAAAGTGTGCAACATAAATACCACTAAATGCGGCTAAACTATGCAAATTATTTTGTTCTCTATTGTTTAATCAACACTATTTAGTGGTAAATAGTACAAAGTATTGCACACTTTTAGTGTTTGTACTCTATAAAAATAAAAAGGAATTAATTAAAAGACAAAAGAAAGGCATTCAAGCTCAAACAGTGGCTTAAGGGATTAATTAGAAGACAAAAGAGCTGGTTCAGCTTGAATGACTTTCTTTTGTCTTTTAATAAATTCATATTTTTTATTTTTATAAGTTTTTTTTTTATTTTTATAAGGTTTTTTATTTTATTTTTATAAGACAACATTGGGTGTCTGTAAAACCCGGAACGTGCCCGGAACACCCGGAACACCCCGGAACACCCCGGAACACCCCGGAACACCCCGGAACACCCCGGAACACCCCGGAACACCCCGGAACACCCCCGGAACACCCCGGAACACCCCAGAAAAGTTAATATTTATAAAATTAAAAAAAGAAAAAAGGGAAAAAAGAAAAAAAAAAGAAAGAAAAAGAGAAAGAAAAAAAAGGAAAACAAAAAGGAAAAAAATTGAGATTTTTCACGTTGTAGTTTTGCAGAATAAATATCTTTACAGCTCTGCACATTTTCACGTAACTATTGTATTCATAATTAGGTCTATTGTTATATGCCGTTTTCGACGTCGTTGCCGTAGTGGTTACTTAAACTCCCTACTATTGTAGTTATCCCGCGTTCATTAGCTAACGGTCTTAGAATACGGTCTTAGAATACGGTCGTATTCACAATGTATTTCGTCGAAAATGACATTTCACTGGACTGAAAACAAAGTTGAGAGTTTGTGAATCCTAAAACCACACTAAGGGCCTGTTTACATGGAGATAGGGTGACCCCTAGGGTAGGGCCAATAGATAGCCGTCCTTTACATGCAAAGAGACGAGGTAGGGTGACCCTAGGGATATATAGGGTTAGCGTCTCAGGTAAATAAACAACAAAATGGCGGTTAAACGTTCTATTTTCGCTGTAAACTCTATATTTTTGTCTTTAGTATCCTTGGCTGTAGGATTTCAATGATGTGGCTTCTTATTATCAATGTTTATAGCTCAAACGGCATCCCAAAGAGCGAATTATATATCAAGCCGCCAACCAGTACAGTATTGCGTAAGCGAGACTACGTGTGACTACTTTGAGCGATATTTGTGATGTTTGGAGCGTTCGTTGTCACAGGATCTCTTACATTTTATTCTTTTCCATTAGTTTTATCACTTTAATGTTCATTTACGATTACTTTTAACTGGAATCTTCGTAAATACTCGCCAGAACGACATAGCCCTCCCCCTAGGGTCACCCTACCTTGAGCGTTTACATGCAAAAAGCTGGCCCTCCAAGGAGGGTCACCCTACCTAGCTGATAGGGTAACCCTACCCCTAGGGTCACCCTACCTGACATGTAAACACAACCATGGAATACAATAGAGTAGGGTGACTCTAGGGGTAGGGTGACCCTATCTCCATGTAAACAGGCCCTTAGTGCATAGTACCGAACTTCATTACGTGCTAATGCAAACAACGCTGATTTGTTTTCAGGCCAGTGAAATGTCATTTTCGACGAAATACATTGTGAATATAATACGACCGTATTCTAAGACCGTTAGCTAATGAACGCGGGATAACTACAATAGTAGGGAGTTTAAGTAACCAATTCGGAAACGACGTCGAAAACGGCATATAACAATAGACCTAATTATGAGATACAATAGTTACGTGAAAATGTGCAGAGCTGTAAAGACATTTATTCTGCAAAACTACAACTTGAAAAATCTCATTTGTTTTCCTTTTTGTTTTCCTTTTTTTTCTTTCTCTTTTTCTTTCTTTTTTTTTTCTTTTTTCCCTTTTTTCTTTTTTTAATTTTATAAATATTAACTTTTCTGGGGTGTTCCGGGGTGTTCCGGGGTGTTCCGGGGGTGTTCCGGGGTGTTCCGGGTGTTCCGGGCACGTTCCGGGTTTTACAGACACCCGACAACATTCTTGCAATTAGGTGTATATACACAAAGTTAAACCTCTTCATTGCACAGTTACCTAACCTCAACAGTACTTGAAGTAAAGTTGTATATACCACCATAATTTTTGTATTTTGTATTTTTATTTTAAGCGCTTAGAACAGACTTGAATAAGCGCTATATAAGCTACATACATTATTATTATTATTATTATTATTATTATTATTATTATTATTATTATTATTATTATTATTATTATTATTATTATTATTATTATTATTATTATAATAGTCCAGTTTCGAGATCTCTTTACAGTAACATAGTGTTAACCTCTTTAATGTATTCCTCATAAATGTAGATGTCATCTTTTTTTTTTCACTCATCAGAACCAAGACAAGGACCATTAACTCAAACAGCCAATGAACTCTTTGATTTAACACAATCAACAGGTACCATAAATTATATATATTGAAAATGATAACTTTCAAAATATCTTTGACACAGTGTATATTACACACTTTTGATATTTTGAATGTTCAAACTTCATAATTACATCTGTAGATGTTATTACATACTAACAGTCATAAAGTCTCTCAGGCTCAGATTTCGCATTCATATGTAGCACCACAAAAGGCAAATCTATGCTGTGATAGCAATGAGCATTAAACAAAACAATTACCATATCAAATTTAAAAATAATATTACCAATTTTTTTTAGCTCACACAACAGAAAATTGGGATGATGAACTTGATTCAGAACAAAACACCAAGAAAGGTATGTATAGATAACCAACCATGTGGACAGCAAAACATTACTATAGAACACAATGCTGAAATAAACTGGGCATCCTTGTCCAAATTCTAAAAAGAACCCAAGAGACAGGGATTCTGCCACTCTTCGCATAATTCCGCATTGTTTGTCAAATAAATCAACCTTTTTAAGTGTTAAAATATTTAAATCAACATACATAATCCCTATCTCTCTGACTTACATAAAAAGTGGTTTTGGCTTTTTATTACAGCCCTACAGAGTACTAAGTTATCGTTAATAGTTTTTTTTTTTTTTCACAAATCAATCATGTACATGCGAAGCCATTTTGTTTTTATGATGAGATGATCGTTAGGGCTTGGAGTCTCAGCCCAGGTACCAAGTGTTTGGCAAGGTTCCAAGATGACAAATGTTGTTGCGGAAATCAATTTTTTTTGTTTTCATCCTAAATAGCCATATAAACGTTGTTATTGGTAGCAATTATTAATCAATAATGTGAAATATAACAAAATTATGTAAGAAACAAGGTTTTACTAAAATATTTGGGTCAGAACGCACCTCTAAAGAACATTACCGGTGATTGGTTGGCTAAACCCAGAGTGAAACTATAGAACGAAGCATAAGCAATAGAGCTTATTGTTCTGGGCAGCCAATCACAATGAGTCTTCTAGAAAACTGTGAGACTACAGAAATATTTTATGGCTAGAACTAAAAATCTAGATCAAATCATACAATACAACCATTATCCTTACACATAAAATTAATGAAAAAAAATATTAAAAAACCATTAGAAATGTTCCAGATTAAAAATGTCATGTTGAACAATAATTTATGTTAGTAATACTATTTCCTTCTAAATCCTTCAATTGTCACAGCAAAACAAAATGATACAGTGTTTTTCACTTGTCTAATGTTATGTATCTTTTCCTTATAGACATGGCCAGTATCAATCTGGACAAGATGGACTCAGTCAATCTAAAAGTAAAAGTTACATCAAAAGCTCTGAAGAATGTTTCAACTGGCACAATCCTTGAGATGTTGGTCTCAGACGTCAAGTCATTTGCAAGGTGCATTGCCTGGAATAACTTAGCATCATTTTTTGATAAAAGGCTAAGTTTAGATCAAACATACTTAATGTCAGGCGTACATGTTCGCAAAATTAAACCCCAATATCAATACCAAGGGACTCTACCTATTGAACTAACACTATCTGGTGGAATAGACATTAAAACATCCCAAAGTACCATTGATACTGTGCCAGAAACCACTTACTGTAAGATAAAAGAGTTGAATCAAGCTCTTAACACAAGAGTTAACATTATAGGAATTGTAAAATCTTACGAAAACACACCAACACATATTGTAACCCAACAGGGGAAATCTGTCATAAAGAAAGAATTTACTATTGTAGATGATACAGAGAAGGAAGCTACCTCCACATTGTGGGAAATCTAGCTCAAACTTTTGACTTAAGTAACAATCCAGTAGTGAACATTACAAATTCTACAGTTAAGTATTTTAGAATCATGTCACAATTTCTGTAACGTCACCAAAAAGCAAAACACTAAAAGAGTGGTTTAAGAAAAATCCATTAACCACTCCAGTTTCCACAGCAAAAAGACATCTTGACGTAGGTGATTACACTACAATCGATATCAGTGAACTTGAACATACAACTGTTGGACGAGAAGTTCAAGTATTGACAGAAATTCAGGATGTCAAATCCAACATGTACTTCTCTTGCAAAGTATGCAAAAGCGGTGTCATAACAGTCCTTGACGAAATATTCTGTCAAAAATGCAACAAGGCAACTGAAACCTTTAAAAGAGTTGTTTTAAACTTAAAATTGAAAGGTTTTGCTCAAGAAGTAAAACTTTTTCAAGACAATATTGCATGTCTTTTAAGTTCCGATATCAATAACATTGACAATACTGATATTGAAGAAGCCATTGAGCCATTTAAACATAAACAAGCTAATTTTCTAGTATTGAAAAGGGCAAAAAACAACAACATTGACTACATCATTTTAGACATCACCTTTGGACAATTTAAAAAACCTGCACTGTAAATATGTTATTTTACAATGTCTTTCCAGTGTATTATTTTGTAACAATTATCTCAACAGTACTATGCGAGTCACTAGCATGGTAAAAATATTTGCTCTAATTCTTCTTTTGTATCACGTGACCACATTATTGGCTTATAATGATCACATAACAAATGATACAATTTTATATAAAAAAAAATATTACCACTCTTCTGATTTCCATAGTATTAATTGTCCTTTTAGTTGACTTGTGTTAAGTTAGATAGTAAAAATCTTTTACTGAAATAGTTTTCATCAGACTTTGAAGTAAGACATTTCCCACTTATACACCAATGGGCAGTAAAAAGAAAAATCTGCATATTCAGAGAATATAATAGATGTCCATGTGACTACAAACCACTTCCCCCTGTTCTCGACTCTGAACTAAATAGATGTCCATGTGACTACAAACCACTTCCCCCTGTTCTCGACTCTGAACTAAACCAAATTTTACAGTCTGATCTAAACTTTTTCACCTGTTAACAATTGTTACCAAGATCAATGTGTTGGTTAAAGTTATATCTGAGAAACAGTCAACATACAATGTTTTTTTGTATTATTTAGCACTTTACTTTTTCACAGATATAGCATTTGCAAAGCATACTATCATGAGTATCTGCTATGTAAAACTGTTGAGTTATAATAGTGATGTTCATATTTTCATCGGTTTTGAAAAAAGCATGTCTGAAAAAACTCACAAAAATAAGAATCCCTGTTACCTAGCTCGTAGTAATAATACAGTAATACCCTGCATATAAGAACAAGAACACAATCAGCCTGGCGCCAGTTGTACAAAGGGTGGAAAGTGCAATTCAGCGGATAAATCCTTGCCCAATGGGTAAAATTCATAAAAAACTATGCAGTGCTGAAATTTATTTCCAGTGGATAACTTTATCCACCCAGCCCTTGAACTCCAAAAATTGGTGTTTTCTTATATGCAGGAGCTTACTGTATAGTTGACATTATTATAAAACACATTATCCTATTTTTGAACAATCAATATTATTCCTGATCATTACACCGTTGTAAACTTAACCAAGTAATTGTTTTGTTAATTTAATATCATGTTCTCTATTTGATACACATGTTAGTAGTTATTCACTAATAAATGTTGAGATCTCTCAGTCTTAAAAAAGTTTGAGTATTTTATTGTATTAGAAATAATTGAACCAGTGAAATACATAATCAACTAATACTTTAAGTATTTTTCCTGATTTTACTGGTCCAATATTTTCACTCTATGAGCTCTGTATCAACCTATAACAAGTCTTATGTGCAAAATAAGTGAATTTATATGTAATGTATATACACAAATTGAAGCTTTTTCGTATTAGTTGATTTTTTAAAACAGATTCAGTCTTTCTTACGTAGAAAAGCCTTCCAAAAAATATTGAAAAACCAGGTTTTCGTCAACAAGACCTTGTCGATTTTTATTTTCGAATTGACAGGGTCTTGTCGACGAAAACCTGTTTTTTCAACGTACGTATGAACGACTGTTTCTAACATCAACTGACATGAAATTTACGAAGTCCTTTAATGTCCAGTGTAAAGTTATATCAAACAAATTGATGGAAACTAGCTGGAAAGCTTGTGTGAGCTGCGTCTGTGTTTCTAAACAAACAGTTATAAAAAGATAATTTTTACACCGTAAAAATTGCAAAAGAAGTTACTCAAACAAATTGAGGCTATTGGCCAGTAACAAAACGAGTAGAGGACTGGGTACTAGTTTCCCTAATTAATGTAATTAAGAAACAAACCTCATAATTAAAGAGAGCACATCAAAATATGTTAGATTCCTGAGTTTGGTTGCATGTGGTTGTATTCTGACCAAGATACACCCTCATAAAAATGCCTAAAATTAGAAGGAAATGTATGGTTTGAAAGGACGCCTGTCCCTCCAATCCATACATTCCTTTGTAATTTTGGGCAGTTTTGAATGGCTGTAACTCACTAAATATCCAACCAAAAGCAACAAATCTCAGGAATCTTACATATCTTGATCTGCTCTTTTATATTATCAGGTTCATTTCTAAATTACATTAATTGGGAAAACTAGTACCTAGTCCTTTACTCGTTTTGTTACTGGCGAATTTACCAGACGTTTTTGAAAGCGCGCGGGATAATGATGACGTCACAATGGTACACAGGAACCCCGCGAAGAATTCTTGACAGACTGATGCAAATAACGAAATAATTGAATTTTAATATTCACGGGAAATCGCCCAGTAGCCTATATTCCCAAAGACGTAAATGAAAGCCTTATCTTGACATACAGCTGCCTGACCGAGTAGCCATTTTGGCTCTTGTTGATGATGTATTGGCATGTTGCTATGAACGATTTAACGATCTAAACAAGTACGACACACCTGTCGTCGCACTTGGAAGAACCCTTCAGTTATCAAGCACAGTGATGGCCGTTTTGCGTGGCTCTTGTACTATCCTTGGGTGGATCGCCCTCCAAATGATCTTGTTTGATCCAGTCTTTGGTAAGTTACTGCAGTTATTATTCCTTATTAGTGATTCACTAAACGATCATAAAAATAGTGATAAAAAAGATAATTCATATAGTGCATGTATATGACGAAAATCAATCAAGTTTAACTTAGTGTTTCTTCAAGTTCTCTATACGAGAAAAATAGTGCACCAGATTAGATCTATGAAAACACAGATTCTGTAACAGCTATAATTACTCACCATCAAACAAGGCATATCGGCAATTTTTTCGTCGTTCGTTCTTTAGGCCGGGTGGTGAATGGTACCTTGAAAAATATGTGTCTCGGCAACTTTTGAGCCAATCTCAAAAACTCTGAAAGCTTTGTGAAGAGTCTCGAATATATATTACCTATATTAGTGGCGGCCATTAATAAAAGTCGTCTATACGTAGCGTGTTTACAGTCGTCTATGGTCGCAATGATCGCCAGAAATTAAAGTTGTAACGAATTGAAGCTAAAGTGAAAAAATTACCATTTGAGTGGCTTTTATTTAGGATGACAAACATGCAAATAAGTTTTGTTGAAGAGGAAGAGCGTAAACACTAGCCTGTGTGCAGCCATTCCCACCCCTCCCTCTGTGTGTGGCCATGAAGTGCAAACAGATTCCGGGGGAGGGGCGAGTGGGGGCCTTCGGGGAAAAGTACCGGGGGTGCTCCATCCATCTATCCATTCCTTTCATTCATTCATTCATTCATTCATTCATTCATTCATTCATTCATCCATTCATCTATCCATTCTTTTATTCATCCATTCGTTGATTCATCCGTCCGTCCATCCATTCATCCATCCATCCATCCATCCATCCATCCATCCATCCATCCATCCATCCATCCATCCATCCATCCATCCATCCATCCATTCATTTTATTGTTCTTTCCTTCGTTCCTTCCTTCATTTATCCATTCATTCATTCATTCATCTATCCATTCATCCATCTATTTGTCTATCAATTCATTTATTTTTATTTTCTCTGATGTCTTGCAGCTACTAATGACCTGTGCGGCAAAAAAATGGCATTTGACACAACCATCAACTCTAAGGTTCTGATGAATCATACATTCAAGACGTTAACAACCAGTGATGATATGACCTGCCAATCCAATTGTTTTAGAGACAGTCGTTGTATCTCATACAGTTTTGATACGTTTTTTAAAACATGTAACCTGAGTGATTCAGACCATATAATTCACCCTGAAGCCCTGGTGTACAAGCCGAATGGCGTCTACAGAAGAGCAGAGGTCAGTAAAAAATCGTGAATTTTTGCAATTTGTGTTGTTTAGCACTAGTGTTGGGGCACGTTTGTTTTGGCACGTTATGCCGAAAGTGCCATATGCTATATGCCATATGGCGTTTCCAACATTGATAGATTCATTGATGGAATTTCCCGTGTGTGGTTACGGGAACGTGTGGGATTGCGGTGTTGCGGTGTTTATGAATACTTTTTTGTGGCATTGCGTCGAAAACACTCCCAAAGTGCGGCGTTGCGCTTAATGCCTTCGGTGTACGATGGTTGCTTTTCCAAAGCTGCGGTGTCCGGTCAATTTTAAAGTTGTGGCGTTCGTAGTGTTTGGTGAAAGATATTGTAGTGCGGTGTTGTTGAAAAACCTTTTGGAGGTGTTGAGGATACTCCTCCCCTACTCCCCATGCATATTACTCCACCTCTGTCTTGTTTTAATATGAAGATATATGTAAGCAAATTACAAAGGTTGTAGAGACACCTACAAAGACTTTGCTGCTATTTTTTTAGTTTATAGTACTATATCGGATTGTGTTATGCTGCTGTTTCTATACTATGTTGAGGCGTACAGCTTTAGTAATTATATTTATCTAATTTATGAAAAGACCTTTTTGCGGTTCGAATCGTACAACCTCAGCCTCGATAGCGTGTAATATATTTTTTTTTACAATTAGACTATAGCCGTGGAATTCTGTAATCTTTCAATTAGCTTCAATTGTTTGATGTGTACATTCCTTTTATTTCCGCGAAATGAAGTCAAATTGAAAATAATATATTTCACGGAGACTACAGGGACCGCGGTCCCTGGGCTGAGGTTGTGGACGTGAACAGTGAAAGTTATATAATCAAAGCAAAATTCCAAATCCTTTTACTGTATCCACAGAACGACTGCAAGTGCCCACATTCAACGTCTACGTGCAGAATGAACTTCGTTGACAATACACATTGGTGCCAGTGTAAACCTGGATTTACTGGGTCAGATTGTTCTATAAGTAAGTCCCTTTAATTGTTTTTAGCACACAGCTAACCCTAACCCTTGCCCAGTCCGCATAAGGAATGAGTTACTGATGACACAGGGAACCCGACTTTCGGTTGCTTTGCATAAAAAATAGTTTTTGCATATACGCGTATATGTATCTCTCTTAGTCTAACTCTTTTACTCCGACGAAGGGCTAAAGCTCGAAACGTCAGTAAAGTTAAGTCAACATTGTTTACGGTGTTACAAATTTCATTATATTACCTATCGTTTATTTCTCAAACTCATTAATAATTCATTATCTCAGGGACCAATTACAACTTTGTATTTCAGTCACGTGCATAGGTCTTGATACACCGATCAAACACTGATCAAGACACTGATCAAGTCACTGATCAAGACACTGATCAAGACACTGTATAAATTAGCTTAAAAGTAATTTCTCATTCATTCCAATTTACTCTTTTTTTTTCTTTATTCCACTGCTATCTCCTTTTTTACCTGTCATGCCTGTTTATTTACCTACCTACCTAACTAATTGCCTAACATTTTATTTTTATTTTATATTTATTTTTTATTTTATTTTGGACTTCCTGTGACTCGAACCGGGAACCTCTGGCTTGCAATTCTAATGATTTACCAACTAAGCTAATAACGAATTCGTTGAAAGTTTGGGGTTGATGTTATATCAGAGAAGCCATATCAAAAACTTGTGCTTCGTGTTTGATCAGGGGCTCCAAACACCTCGAAACGGATAAAAGCACTCGGCCTGCGGCCTCGTGCTTTCATCCGCTTCTCGGTGTTTGGAACCCCTGATCAAACACTCGCACTCGTTTTTGATCTATTACTTCTCAAACTCATTAATAATTCATTATCTCAGGGACCAATTACAACTTTGTATTTCAGTCACGTGCATAGGTCTTGATACACCGATCAAACACTGATCAAGACACTGATCAAGGCACTGATCAAGACACTGATCAAGACACTGTATAAATTAGCTTAAAAGTAATTTCTCATTCATTCCAATTTACTCTCGTTTTTTCTCTTTATTCCTCCTTTTTTACCTGTCTTGTCTGTTTATTTACCTATCTACCTAACTAATTGCCTAACATATTTTATTTTTATTTTATATTTATTTTTTATTTTATTTTGAACGTCCTGTGACTCGAACCGGGAACCTCTGGCTTGCAATTCTAATGATTTACCAACTAAGCTAATAACGAATTCGTTGAAAGATTTGGGTTGACGTTATATATTATTGATGTTTCCTCATAGGTTGATCACTAATTATTTGAGAAAAACACTGATCAAGACAACAAAGATGACAATAATTTTATTATCATTCAAATACAATAACAGCCATGATAACCCCTCACACAAATGTCAAATGCGACAAAATAAATCACTGATTCGGTAGAATAAAATAAGTAGCTCCTTTCTCTTCCTCCATTTCGACGTTGTGTAAAATATTTTTTTGTCTTGGCATGTTTGCATTAATCAAATCAAATTTGTTATGCCTTAGCCTCAAGAGATTCAAAAACAAATGAATTTTAGTGAGACTGAGAAGTCAGTTCAAAAAGAGCCACCAAAGCTAATCACGAAGAAATTTGTTATGCCTTAGTCTCAAGAGATTCAAAAACAAATGAATTATAATGAGACTGAGAAGTGAGATCAAAAACTCGTGCTTCGTGTTTGATCAGGGGCTCCAAACACCTCGAAACGGATGAAAGCACTCGGCCTGCGGCCTCGTGCTTTCATCCGCTTCTCGGTGTTTGGAACCCCTGATCAAACACTCGCACTCGTTTTTGATCTATTACATCAAACACCGACGCAGCCTATACTAGTTTCCTCGCTATTTTCCATTTATACATCGTGCAACGTTTATTTGTGGTATTCTGCGTAGTTTTAGATAGTGGGACATGCGTATTTGATCAAACTGCTAATTAATCTTAAACGTTATGTTTTACAGAAATCAGGCCATGTGCGTCTAATCCATGCAAGAACGGTGGTACGTGTCAAGATACTGACGTTTCGTACACCTGTACATGCGAAGCAAGGTATATGGGATCGAACTGTAGCACAAGTAAGTACACTTTATGACCACGAATGATAGTTCGAGTTGCTGCAAATGATAAACTATAGTTTTGCTATGAGTGGCAACTCGAACCTCGACTTGAGAGGAAAGACTTGATGAGCGAGGACCCCCAAAATAGCTGATCGGTACCATTCAGATGGACAAAGGATAATGCCTATAGCAAGTTAGCATACTGTCCCAAGTTTATTATTTTGTATGATAGCATTGCATATTAAGTCGCCTTAAGGGATATAAACCTTCCCACCACCCCTCCCCAGGGGCGTTTTGCTCTTTAAAGTTGATAATTTGTCTGGCTTACAATTACGTGCAATATAAGACAGTTATCGGTGTCTGGTTGGCATATAAATTGTGCCGTTCTACCAATGGTCACTTTTGCGTCATAAGTATACCGTCAAATTCGATCACGTGATTCCCACAGTTTATAGGCTGGATAATTTCAGAGTGAAGCTCTCGTGATCATATAATTCACTCTTTCTTTAGTTTAATCTCAGTATCACCTATATTAAACGGAAAAATTAATCCGGGATCAAATTATCGCGGATATGTGTAAACGCAGTCTAAAGCTGAGATCAAACGGTGCCTGAAAGTTGATGATTGTAAAATCTAGCTGTTTGTCAGTTTTCGATAAATGCCAATGGTTTCGCCTCAAATAGCTTATTAATAATCAGTCCAATGAATGAAAATACGTATTCATAGTTACTGGTACATCTTTTAACTGATCGTCGACTTTGAACAACTATCATACAGCGTTTGATCCCGGTTGAAGTGTTGCTACAACGAGTCACGTTTACGAAAAGTCATCTTCTTTCATCATCATCATCTTTCTCACTGATGCTATTAACATCATCTGAATTGTCTTCCGGTTGGTTGGAGCAGTCTTTTAGCATGCAGAGATCTGTACACTTCAAGCCACTGCTCAAACAAATGCAGCTCGGTAGCTCGTATTGTTTCTTACATTTACACGCAAGCAGCTCAAGAACGGCCTCAGGAGAAGGCTTCGTCGTTTTGCGCAGAGCCATGGAATGGAGGGAAAACGCAACCATTCCAAACGTTGTCTGTCCACCGACAACTTTTGAACCAGACTCATTCCATCAATGATTGTTGCCCAATTCCTTGGCCATGGAGGCTATTGGCAAGTTCTACGTCTTTCTGGAGGTGTGTAGCGAGTGTAGCTTTGTTGGTCTACCTCGGAAATCCCTCTGGCGTAGCTAAAGCCCATGGCATTGAACCGAGACTATACTGCAGCAATTCCCTGACTTCTACCTTCCTGTTTTGGACCAATATGATTATCCTTCCAAAGAGAGACCTATCAGCTTTCAGTATAATCGTTCTTCCGTCTGTTGTGACCTTCTTCTTCTTACTTAGGGATGTAAATGACTTCTTTGAGGGAGACATTTCTAGTCTTTCGTCTCTGAACAGCTTACACGCGTCTTCGTCAACTTGGTTTGCGTTCATTAGGTCTTGCTTCACATTGTCAGGGGCTTCTGCAACAGTGGATATACTAGTAAACGGTCTAGCTTCTGTAAAGGGGTTGTTCCAGCCCTCGATAAGGCTCTCTATACTGCTGCCACCGCTTTCTCGTCTTTCCTCTTTCTTGCAGTCAGTAGCTCGTCTTGGTGATGAGAAGGCCGCTTCGCTTTTTCTTGCTTCTTAGCCGAGCAAGAAAAGAGCAGTGGTATTCTGCCATTACTAAAGTCTGTTTACAACGCCAGTGTTTAGACTGAATTTGGTGACGCCTCCACTTGTCTTGGTGTCTTTGTTGACGGTGGATGCGCCCGAAAGGGCTCTCTTCTCCAAGCTGAACAGCGACTGAACTTACCGTCCATGAAGCTTTCATATACTTCAGGGTGTGTTGAAGGCAGATTACACATCTCAACGTAGTAGTAGGGTAGATATCTTGCATAATTGATTTTATCATAGGCGAATCACCATGGGATCAATTGTCGAACAGCATGTATATATGTAACTTCCAATTACCTTCACGAGATGCTATACATTGCTATAGTCACGTTTACCATATAAGCCTGAAATTCAATACTGAATATCAAAGCTTAAGGCTGCATTGAATATTAAAATACATGAGGAACAGAATTTAAGAAAAGAAGTAACAATGAATGATTTAAGCAAACTAATTAATTTTGAAATAATACATATTTATATGGGTTTCTTTTTAATCTGTGGCATGTTTAAACCCTTACTACGCCATAAAAACATGCAATTATTGAAACTACAATCATGTTCAAAATACCTTGGGACATTATCTGGTTTTAACATGAAAAATATTTCAACATCATTTTTCCGTTCCCCCCTCTCCCCCGTTTCAATGTTGAATTGTGGGAATGCGAAACGGTTGTCATTTGAAAGACCAATCAACATTGTTTAGGGGGGAGGGGGTTTGCACATCAAATTGATAGATTTTGCATATATTTATAAACGCAAACAAAAACGCCCATGAAAAAGTGTCCCAACAATTTTGCACATGATTGTAGCATTATTAAAAAGAGAGGTCAATTCCACAGTGAACCGGCGCCCAGTCTCTCCCTCCCTCCCGACCTAAGACCAAAAGGCGACATTTCTTGGAATATTTACTTTTAAAAAGCGTTATCTAATAATAGTTGGTCAATGTTATGAATTACATATTCGTAATAGACAGTGTACGAAGCCAAGAAATGTATTGTACCCTTGTCCTTCACTATCAGTACCGATTATTCCCTATGGTTTTTTTTTACTTAAGAAATGGTTCTAAGTAGCGTGCGTCCATCGTGTTATGGATGCACGCGGGAGGTTTGCTAAGCACGAAAGAAGCGTAATGTGTTGCACGACGCGAAGCGGAGTGCAACTCTAGCTTCTTGAGTGCTTAGGCAAAACAAAACAACGAAAAACAAAGAAAAACCCGACCGTTGATTGCGTGTGCACGCTCAAAAATGACGTTGAACCGGTTAGCACTCAATTAGAACGCGCCTTCTATCGAAAACAAAAAGTTTGAAAAAAAATTGACATCAGCGTGCTCCATTCGCATGTTCCATACATTTTTTGTTCATAGCTAAAAAGCCAATCAGAGCGCGCGTTATAACTTATCTATGTTATAAAAAAAAATTTAAATGTGGTTAAATGAAATTTAAGCAAAGTTAGGATAGAACGAGTTGCTGTTATCCATCACCGCGGTTGACCTAGCCAGCCAGCAATGCCAATCGCACGTCACGCAATAGCATACTGTTGGTGACCACGCTAGCTTGAATATCCTTGGTCACAACAGTACAATGCACATCGAAATATACTAAATAGACGAGATTGCTATCGCCCATTGTGGTTGACCACGCTAGCTTGCTTATCTTTGGTCACAGACGTACCACACCTATTAACCTGTCAACGCTATCCACGTGAGCCGATATATAGCCGACGACCAAAGGACATAATGCCATTCGCTATCGCTAGCTGGCTTGCATTGCAAACGAAAAAATTCCCTCCCACCCATCCACTTGGTAGGTAAGTAGTGAGGTAAGTAGTCAGTGTGACAGGTGCTCGAGGGGTCGAGACTTTGTACCAGGCCTCTGTCATCCCACCGACCAAGCACCTAACGCCAAGCTCATCTACGAGTTTAATACATTTTTATCAAATTTCAACTATAACTAAAATACATAACATAAATAGGATATACAGTAAACAACATACAATTTTGACAATTACAAATTGTTTTTTTTTTACAGCCTTCCACATCAGCATAAAAGCTTACACTATTGACAGTATTGGTTTATTATGGCCTTTGACCCTGGGTGGTAAAAATATTTGACAATTAAGAATTGTTTTTTTTTTACATGCCTTACACATCAGCATAAAAGCTTCCACTATTGTTTTATTATGGCCTTTGACCCTATGTTAGGGTGGTAAAAATATTTTCCGTGGAGGTATCTGCAAAACTATATAGCTGAAATATATATATAGCTGAGAGATATATAGCTGAAATTCGATTTTTCTGTAATGGCGGAGCTAATTTGCATATCTTTATACCTTAAACGTATATGTGATAACTTAAAGAATGACTTTACAATTATCTTTGACTCAGATAAAAGGGAGGAAGATACTTCATTTGTGCAAATATCTGCAATATTGGATGAGAAAGAAAAATACATTTTACAGTAATGGCGGCTTTTCAAACCATCCCTCCCCCCTAAAAATCATGTAAGGCGACATTTTAACCAATGCTATCACACATATTTGTAAACTGATAGAGGGAGGGAAGGAAGACGTAGGTACGTATAGGAAGAGAAGAAGGAAAGAAGGAAGGAAAGAAGGAAGATAACAGGACGAAAAAAATGATATATGTTCTCGATCTTTCTAGATTGTGCTCTTTTTGACTTTGAATCTGGAAATCTTGATGGCTGGACATTGACAGGAACAGCATTTAACAACCAGCCAACATATGGAGATAATCCGTTTTTTAGAGCTGGATCACGGTCGAATCTAAAAGGAAACTGGTTCATAGGAACATATGAAGATCGATCCAATCCCTCTCGCCCGGAAGGAAAAAGTCAAGGAGATGGACCTAAAGGCACGATGACGTCACCACTGTTTCAGATCCACGGATCCAAGCTCAGGTTTCTGATTGCTGGGACTTCAAATATGGCCCATGGAGGTATAGAGCTGTTGATTGGAGGATCTGTTGTAAACAAAGCAGTGTCAGGAGGAAACTCAAACAGTATGTCACAAAGAGAGTTTGATGTCACAAGTTACAAGGGACAAAAAGCGCAGATAAGAATCGTTGACAATTGGCATGGTGGATGGGGAATGATTATGGTTGACCATATCGAAGACAGTTGTCTTTATTAGTGATATCCTAAACCCAGGGGGAGGGAGTGGGGAATAATCATGGTTGACCAAATCGTAGACAATTGTCTTTATTAGTGATATCCTAAACCCAGGGGGAGGGAGTGGGGAATAATTATGGTTGACCAAATCGTAGACAATTGTCTTTATTAGTGATATCCTAAACCCAGGGGGAGGGAGTGGGGAATAATCATGGTTGACCAAATCGTAGACAATTGTCTTTATTAGTGATATCCTATACCCAGGGAGGGAGGGAGGGAGGGAGTGGGGAATAATCATGGTTGAATATATCAAAGATAACTGTTTTTATTTGTGATATCCTATATACCCAGGGGGAGGGAGTGGGGAATGTTCATGGTTGACTATATCGTGGACAGTTGTCTTTTTTAGTAATATATTATACCGAGGGGGGAAGGGAGTGGGAATGATTATTGTTGACCATGTCGAAGACAGTTGTTTTTATTAGTGATATATTATACCCAGGGGGGAAGGGAGTGGGGAATGTTCATGGTTGGCCATATCGTGGACAGTTGTCTTTATTAGTAATATAATATACCCAGAGGGGAAGGGAGTGGGGAATGTTCATGGTTGAATATATCAAAGATAGTTGTCTTTATTAGTTATATCCTATACCAAGGGGGGAATGGAGTGGGAAATAATCATGGTTGACCATATCGAAGACAATTGTCTTTATTAGTGATATCCTATATCCAGGGGGGTAGGGAGTAGAGAATGTTCATGATTGAATTGAATATATCAAAGATAGTTGTTTTTATTACTGATATTCTATACCAAGGGGCCAAGGGAGTGAGCTATCATGTTTGACTAGCAGGGGAGGGGGTTATAATAGACTCCATCGTATGTCTTTATTTCTTAACTGGTAAAGAGTGGTAAAATTGTGTTGTTGACTCAACGTAGGCAGTTGCGTTTATTATTCCAGTTGTGAACTGCCTGGTTTCATAAAATTTCTACTATTTGTAAAAGAATACCAAGACATTCATAGTTTCATAGTTGAAGCATTTATAACATCATTTAATTATTTTCATTTTTGCATGTTTTATGTTTGCATGGTATGATTTACAGTAATAGTTTTTCTACAGTTCAGAGTATCTTTAATTATTGTTGATTGGCCATGTAGTTGTGCAATTTCCATCCTACGGAAAGTGGTGTTTCATATACATTTCATGTTCATCTTCGAAGTCCTGAATTAACATAAGGAAAAGTGATTGAATGTTGTTTTCCTTGCTGCGGTTTACGACTTTCTGTGAACTCAGACATTTCAACGGCTCCTTGTGCTCCGTCTTTAGCTGCTGTCAATCAAGGATTTAAAAGGTACCGACTGATTAGTTTTGATTGACGGCAGTTAAAAAGGTGTTTCACAATAAGCCGTGGGAATGTCTGAGTTCGCAGAAAGTGGAAAACCGTACGTAGTAACGCCATAAGCACAAGCACAACCAACATGACCGATTGTACTACATAATTACATGACATGACAGTACATGACAGTACATGACTTGACATTAAATTACATAACATGACATCACATTACATGACAGTACAGTACATGACATGACATTAAATTACATAACATGACATTACATTAGATGACGGTACAGTACAGTACATGACATGACATGACATTTCATTATACTACATCATATTACATTACATTACATTACATTACAATACATGACATGATATGACATGACATTATACTACATGACATTTGGAAATAGATGCATGTTTAAGGTGGCTGACTACTATACGAAAAACAAATCAGAATTTATTATTAGAAAGGTATTTCATAGGAAATTTAATGGTGATTCAGATGAAAAAGAGAACAATGGGGTGTCCCGAGCTCGTTTCTGAGATATTGGACCTCGAATAGTGCCCACTCTGCAAGTTTTCGAACGAAAAATGGCAAAAACTGCGCTTGGAACCAAATAATCCACAACATAAAAACTAAAAAAGCTGTGGACGTATTTTCTTCAGAAAATCTTATGTGAGGATTGTTCTCGAGATCTGTTAAATAATTAATAGGAAATATGTCCGATTAAGGTGAACAAATATGTAATATGTATGCTCATAAAGTCCGAAATCGAGCGTAAACGAGCATTTGTATTAGCAGACACAGTATTTTTTTTATAGTTGTAGAAATGACAACTTTCTTAAAGTTTATCAAAACAACGATTTTTACTTGTTCTTCCTGAATATCAAAAAACAAATCATAGGGTCCCGGGCGAATTTTTGAGTTTTAAGAGAAAAACGAGCCTAAAATCAGCTTTTTCCACCATTTTGACTACTCTGCCAGTCCTGGGAACGGGAGAATTACAACGTTATTTCTGATTGGATACATTTTACCCAATCCAATGAGCTGTTCCTTTTGAACTTTCGCCATCTTGTCACGCAACACTCGTGCGATGTTGAGGGAAAGTTTGTCAACTACTCGAAGTATTTCTTTTCAAAAAACGTCCCTTAAAACAAGTTTATGGATTATTTCTCAAAGGCAATTCACTTTTCTGTAAGTAGAAGCTATAATAAATGTCGCTATGTATCATTTCATGTGTTCATTGTTTTGTTTTAACTAATTTTCCATCGTCTTTTTGACATTTCAACTTTCATATCCATTTTTTTTTCCAACAAAAACGTGCTAAAAAATTGTCTTTTCGACAGAAAATGCCTTTTATGTAATGCTTATGTTTTCGTTTTATTTCACTAATGTTGTGCAATTGTAATTTGGATAAGTTTTGAGTCCTATTTTGCCGTTTTTCGTGAAATGTGAGTTTTGTAATTAAAATAATCGCTAGTTCGGCCACCTTTGAAGTTCCTTTTACTTTTATAAATTCACATATCAAGGTGAAACAGATCCCTTTCAAATGACAGCATATCTAAATCATGATAATGGCTGTTAAATTGCTTAACGCTTTAAAATATACGGCACAAAAATGAATGTTTGGATTCCCTGTATCTCTACCGTGACTCGATGTCGTATGTGCGCGAAGTCATGCGCAGTTTTCTAGTTTTTGTATAGTAGTCAGCCACCTTAATCAGTATAATATATGCACCAAAAAGAAAAATAATAAAGAAAATTGAACAAAAACTGAATGTTTGTTTGTGATTGTCTCGATAATTATTTTAGATAATATTGTAACCAATAAACTCGGGAAAACTGAAAATAAAATGAAGAAAAAACTTGGAAATTATTCAAAGATTTTTCTTATTGAGAATACTAAAACAATTGACAGCAAATGTAAAACAAAAGAAAGTAGGCAAAGCATTCTGGTACAGGTAGTATATTACGCTATAATGCAAATGACCGATTGTATTTTTAGTCATACGTCATGATTGATTGAGTAATTGATTGACTGATTGATGGGTGGATGGATGGATGGGTGAATGGATGAAAGGATGAATAAATGAATGAACGGATAGATGGATGAATGAATAGATAAATGAACTAATAAATGAACGAACATAGAACGGACGTAAGAATGCATGAACAAATAAACGAACTAACAATTACAAACGAATGAATGAATGGATGAATAGATGAATGGATAAATGAACGGATATATGAACGAACGAAGAAAAATCATAACTAACGGAACAATTATAACGAATGAATGAAAGAATGAAATAATTGTTATTTGCTAAACTAACCTTTTTCTGCCGTAACTGAGTCAGCATATCAAATATTACTACAACAAATATTTATGTATATAGATATAGATAAAGTTAGAAATGTCTACATTAAGTATTAGATAGTTACTGAGGCCGGCAGCAATATTAGATATATTGCAGTCAGCTGAGGGCGCAGCCCGAAGCTGACTGCAATATATCTAATATTGCTAGCCGGCCGAAGTGACTATCGTATATAGTTACTATTCACCACCCTGCCCCATTGTTTTCTCTCTTGCACAGTAATCGGCGGTTTCTTGTGTTTTTGAATATAATAAAAATAGGCTTACCAAACTTTCACGCTGGGCTGGCAGTGTACTGAAATCGGCGTTTTTAAGCGTGATTTTGAATAACTTTTTATAGTTAGGTCCGATCAACTTCAAATTTTATATGTGAAGAGTACACACCCAAAGAAAATAATTCTTCTTTTCACTTTTACAAATGTTACGATTTTTGGCGGGAAAATAACGTCATCAATTTTAGAGGAAAATCTAAAATGAGGGTAATGCAAAATTTTAAAATGCGCATTTGAAAGAACTCATTGAGATACGTTCAAAACCGAAGAGATAATAGTCAAAGTCAAATTTAATCTAAAGTTATAATTTTTTGAATGTAAAATAGAAAACATTTCTAAACTTCAAAAATCATATATTTTGATTAAATTTGACTTTGACTGTTATCTCTTCGGTTTTGAACATATCTCAATGAGTTCTTTCAAATGCGCATTTTAAAATTTTGCATAACCCTCTATTTCAATTTCCCACTAAAATTGGTGACGTCATTTTCCCGCCAAAAATCGTAACATTTGTAAAAGTGAAAAGAAGAAAATTTTTCTTTTGGTGTTTACTTTTCACATGTAAAACTTCAAGTTGATCGGACTTAACTATAAATCATTTTGTTTTTTACTCGACAAGGGACTGGAACCAATATTATGTTAGTACTCTGCTGAATGCAAGGCATTGTGGGCACAACTTAAACTTGTCAAGGAAAACTTGTTCATCATCTACACGAGCAAGGAAACCTTGTCAATATAAAATTGTCAAGGAAATCTTGCTGATCGTCTACACGAGCAATGAAAATTGTCAAGGATACTAGTTGTCAAGGAAAAATTGCTCGTGTCAACGCCGCTTAATTAGTTATAATATTATCAGCCAATGAAAATGTAATAATCATTCAATAGCCTGTCCCATTATTGTTCTCTTTGTTGCATAATAATCAGCGGTTTCTTGTCTCTTTGAATATAATAACAATAGGCTTACCAAACTCTAATTAGTTATAATTTCATCAATTCTATTTAGAGGAATGCTAATGAACTTGATGACATTAAACGTGTTTTTGTTGCAAGTTTTCCATCGGTTGCCTGGGTAGCATAATGGCTTAAAGCGCGGATACAGCAATGCAGAAGGTCTCGGTTCGAATCCTGGCATTGGTACTCAAAGTCTTTTTTCACCAAAAATCGCTATCTAGTAAATTATTTAATGAATTATAAGTCTGATGATGCTTACTAGAATGGAAATTATTAGTTATACACACTTAACAAAACACACTGCAATATGTTTGATATTGCAGAGTGCGAACTGCAATATGTTTGATATTGCAGAGTGCGAACTGCAACATAACTAAATATCTTTGCTTTCAGACGCGGGTACTCAGCAATCAGTGATTTAGTGCAGAGAGAGAACAATGGGGTAGGGTGGTGAATAGTAACTATTGTATATTAATATAAGTTATACCAGTGTACATAAACATCCCCTAATAACATCAATTATATAACATATTTGAGATTGCTCTCTGATTGGCTGGCTACCGTTTTTATATCGCAAGTGATTAACATTTTCATCTCGTGATCGAAAAAAAAATTCAAAAATTAATATTTTATAAAAGCAATTCAAAACGTTCGCCTGTGTCTATATGTATAGGTAATCATATGGTTTCGAGTTCAATTTGGGATTAACTCGCACGAGTGTGTTTTTCAAAGAGTGCAAATTGCACGAGACCGTAGGTCGAGTGCAATTTGGCTCTTTGAAAAACACACGAGTGCGAATTATCCCAAATTGAACGAGAAACCATATGATTACTTATTAATAATATACATGAAAAAACTCAAGCTCTTTTTCAATTTTTTTGGTCAGTTTTCAGCTAGTAGCGCGCGCCAAAAATGACGTGTTGATGTCGTAAGCAAGCGCGCGCTCGAGCTCAAGCGGAAAATTCAAAACTTTCCACTCAAAACTTGGTCAGTTTTTTGTATTTTTCTTACAAATTTTCGACGATTTTTGAAAGAATTGCCACTTAAAGTGTTTTTTAAATTACTGTCAAGCATTATAACTAAAATGATTTAAGAATAAAGCCTATCATAATCGATTTTTTTTTTTTGTAATTTGCACTGTACAGAATGTAATTTGCACTGTATTACCTTGTTTTTGCACTGAATTACCTCTAAAATGCACTGTTCATCAGCCAATCAGAATCGAGTAATTTTTTTATGTATATTATTAATACTGTTATATAAACAATCTGGGGGCTGTAGAGCACTCGAGAAGTGAAAACAAACACTCCGCTACGCCTCGAGTTCTTTTACGACTCCTTGAGTGCTCTTAGCCCATCCCAACATATATTTTTTTACAGTACTAAGACACGCGCGCCGGTTCATGTATTCCTTAAAAATATCATTAATGTGTGGTCAGGTCATGTGCAATTTTAAGTCAAATAAAGTTACTAAATTTAGTTGTTCACCTGTACCCGTAGCACGGTAAAGATATCAGGTGGGCCCGACTTACAAAATCTTTATCGTACCACCAAAAATCTCCTATGTAACCCAGTTGACTGGCTTTAATATTTGGATTCTTTTGAGGAGAGGGGCCCCCACTACGGGCCCCTTTTGTTGATGCATGCAGTGCGTACGGTTACATTACTTACATTACATTACTTGCAGATGAGTTATACATAATTATGCAGAATTGGTAATACTTTTCGATGCCCCTGGTGAATTTTTTATTATAAGTTGTTTTTTTAATTAACATAATTACTTATGTTCTCTTGTGGTTTTTTTTTTTTTTTCATTTTTGTCTAGCCTGAGAAAACAGACCTTCTTTCGCTCCTCTTCCCCCCTCAGGCTAAGTTTTGTCAAGATTACCTATACTAAGCAGATCTAGAATTAAGCTAATATGTTTTTACTTCTATGTTTTGTCTGTGAATATACTAAGCCAACAAATCCGTGAAATCCGAAGATAAAAGGCGGGCGTGTTATACTGAACCGATCATATTCTTAAACTTCTAATACCACTGTGTACTCTTTTATGTTTGCCCTTTGAATTATTTATCCCCCGAAATAGGCTTTTTCTGCTTTTATCATTAATTTTTTCAATGAATTTATTAGGCACATGTATGAGCTTTGGCTTTATGTGCGCAAGATTTAGCATTTAATATTATAAAAACAACGATTAATTATAAATGATAAGGCGTCCATTTGTCTACGAATGATGCAATAAACAATCTCTATTATCACAATTCGTATCATGACAATGCTAATTTATTTTTTGTTTTACAATTATTCTCTAAACTGAAGATGAATAGAAGCAGATTAGATATTCCCTAAATTGCTATTCCATATCATAGGCAATATTATACATAACCAACTACAGTAGACTTTTTCTTTAATAGTTCTCGCAGAGTAGTAGAATTTCAGCAGTGCTAAAATAACTTTTATACATTCGTGCCAACACTTTTGTCAAAGTTTATAGCTGTTTCAATAGCTCACTCGAAATTTTGGTTGAATGATCTGATATACACATAAAATTAAATTTAAAAGTGGCCCCGGAGAAAAAAGGAGCATTGCCTTAATTTTTTCCCAAGAGTCTCATTTTGGTTTATATTGAGTATGATCACTCAATCAAAATATCGAAAGTGGGCTATTGAAGTTTATCATTTGAAAATGGTAGATCTGAGACCTATTGGCCTTTTCCAAAACGAGTAAAGGAATGGGTACTAGTTTCCTGAACCTCATAATTAAATAGAGCGCAAGATATGTAAGATTCCTGAGTTCGGTTGCATTTCGTTATTTTTTGACTAAGATAGAGCCTCATAAAAATGCCTAAAAATAGAAGGAAATGTACGGTTTGTAAGTTTGTAATTTTGGGCAGTTTTGAATAGCTGTAACTCAATATCCAACCAAAAGCACCAAATCTTAGGAATCTTACATATCTTGATCTGCTCTTTTATATTATGAGGCTCGTTTCTTAATTACATTATAAATTAGGGAAACTAGTACCGAGTCCTGTACTCGTTTTGCAAAAGGCCAATAGGAATTGTATAGTTCAATAAAAATTCCAAATGCAATGTTTTAAATACCTTTGAATGGTGCTGAACTGCAGATACCAGTATTTAAGAATAGAAAACATCAATATTCAAGCACAATTTTAATAGTGCATTTGCAACTCCAACAATTCGTATTGGTCCAAGAACAACCTTTTCCAGATAATCGATCAACGTTAATTAAAATATAAATGGAAACTAACAAGTAAACTAGTATAGGCTGCGTCGGTGTTTGATATAAACCATAGGTAGTATAATGAAATTTGTAACACCGTAAAAATGTTAACTTAACTTTACTGACGTTTTGAGCTTTAGCCCTTCGTCGGAGTGAAAAAAAGCAAAATTAATTAAAGTTAATTAAAATAGATGTATAAGATATATGTATAAGATATATGTATAAGGTGAGGGCAAGTAAAACGCCAGAAGTATCATTAAAATTAGTAGTGATCCTACCCCATTCGCGGAGAATGTCGGCAGTATTAAATAAAACACAAAGAAAGCATCTACTTGAATATGAGCTCAGTCGCGGAGTATTGCGGGCTCACGAAGCCACCACGGCTGGGGACTGAGCCTAGTGATATATAGCTCAGCTTTTCAACGGTTTGATACAAAAAAAACTAAAATGGCCACCATATATATATATAGATTACAGAGAGTCCCTACTTGTAAGCGAAACACTCCGAGTAAATGAGTGTTTTGGCCGAGAGAGAATAAGGAGAGACTTAATGTACCAAATGGAAGTGAGGCGAGATGGGAGACACGATGTCTCGTATCCTTGGAGATTTTGCGTAAAAGTAGGCGACTGTATTGCAGGCTTTTACCACTTTTTGTTTCATTGATGACTTTCATAAATGGCCGCCACTAATTATCATATTTTATAAAATTGACGTTTTAAGAAAAATCTATCTATTTAATATGATAGACATTCTTCAATAATAACTTGTGAAAGTTTGAGAAAAAAAAAACGATTAAATTTGTTAGAGGCTATAAAAGTTTGAAAAATAAGAAAAACAACAGAACGAGGCATCAATGGCCTCAGCAGAAAATTACATACAAATCTCTACATTTTTCATTGAGCATAACTTCTTTGGTATTTTAGTCAGAGCATCAAAACCTTCAAAACATGCCTATTTCAGGTGGTTCTTTCATATGACAGTGCTAAAATATTAAAATATCCGTTAACTTAAAAAATCATTTTCCGGTACGTATTATGGTATATATGAAAGTGGTCTATAGATGTATTTATTTTATAAGCTAACATGTAAATGGCCCTTCCTGCTTTTATACACCTAATCCAAAAAACGTTGTCGGGTCCGCCGCACAGACCTCGCGCCAAGACCGTGAAGGAAAACACAGTGAATATTTTGATGAGAGTGATAAAACAAGAAAATAAAAGTAGGCACAACACTATTTCGTTGAAAAAAGTACCACACTAGAGTGTGAACATGCAAATAAATTAATTACTGATTAGATATAACCAATATCTTTCACAGTCTTGGCGCGAGGACTGTGCGGCGGACCAGACAACGTTTTTTGGAATAGGTGTATACATTATGTTTCACGTTAGGTGGTAGAATCTCTTATTCCATTAATTCTTGCCGTCCGCACCTTTAGGGCTTTCTGAATGTGACATGCATATGACTGGATTATCTTCTCCAATTTCTTCATTTTTGTGAGTTTGCATTTCCATGTTCATTTTTGCATGAATATTAAAGCTTCCCCTTCGCCTTTTTTTGAGTATGTAGCACAGCGTACCAACCACAACAGCAACAAAGACAGCACCACAGGCAGTTGAAATAGCGATGATTTCCATCAGTTTTATAGCATGGTTGCTATTATTTAGCTGTAACTTGATCTTTTTGTCTTTGATTCCTTAAATAAGATAGTGTTAGTCAGCGTAAGACTACTTTTTTTTTATTTACTTTATTTTATTTTAATTAACGACACACACAAAATTTACACTTAAAGAGTGTCGCAATAAATGTGACACACTAGAAGACACACACAAAAAATATTTACAAGTAAAGAGAGCCACAATAATTGTGACTCACGAGAAGATAAAAGTTTTTACAATAATTAAAGTTTCAATGAAATAAGTTTATAATTAACTATATATATATACACACAAACAAACACAATCACTCAAGAACTATATATTACTATACTAATGGCATTTAATTAACATACATATAACACAACTACAACACAATTCTACGTCTGCTACATAGGACTTGTTCTATCTTAAGACTCGTAAGACTACTTAAAAAAGGCAGACCGATGGACAAACGAAACACTGTCAAAATTTAACACTCAAACGAGCAACGACGAACGACGAACGCACATCAACAACGCAAGCAACAGCAAAAATAGTAATACACACATAAACACACCGACAAGTGAACCGCAAACAAACCTACATACATAAAAACAAACGAACGAAAGAACGAGTAAGCAAACAAACAAGCGGGCAAAACACAAACAAACAAGCAACCTGTGCAACTTGGCTTGGTTCCATTCCAAGTTCCATTTTTGCATGATATCACACTTGCGCCATTTAAAACGAAGTTGGTATCGCACTTAAATGTGTAGTGGATTTCCCCTTCATTCCAGTCATTTCTCAGCATCAATCCATTGTCAAAGTTAGGAGAGAGTAGTGTGCAATCTATAGAACGAAGCAAATGTTACAAGAGTTGACGCAGAAAAATTCAGCGATTACGTTAGCTAGTTACTTAACAAAGGGAGTTTTTTTTTACGAAACAAGCAAACCAAACAAACAACCTTTGCAGATTGGCTTGGTTCCATTCCAAGTTCCATTGTTGCATGATATCTCACTTGCGCCATTTAAAACGGAGTTGTTATTGCACTTAAATGTGTAATGGATTTCTCCTTCATTCGAGTCATTTCTCAGCATCAGTCCATTGGGAAACTCAGGAGAGAGTGGTGTGCAATCTATAGAAGAAGAAAAAATGTAAACATAACAAGAGTTGACGCAGAAAAATTCAGCGATTACGTTAGCTAGTTACTTAACAAAGGGAGTTTTTTTTTACGAAACAAGCAAACCAAACAAACAACCTTTGCAGATTGGCTTGGTTCCATTCCAAGTTCCATTGTTGCATGATATCTCACTTGCGCCATTTAAAACGGAGTTGTTATTGCACTTAAATGTGTAATGGATTTCTCCTTCATTCGAGTCATTTCTCAGCATCAGTCCATTGGGAAACTCAGGAGAGAGTGGTGTGCAATCTATAGAAGAAGAAAAAATGTAAACATAACAAGAGTTGACGGGGAAAAACCGCGAGCACATTGAGTGGACAAATAAAACAGCAAATATGTGTACAAAATGAATTCAAATTGACCACAAATGACTACCCTAAGAATTAATTTACCTATTTTTGTAGTCAAGCGTAAGATACGTTTGTATTCATTGGTAATATTTCTGGAGAACACTCCAAAGCTTGGTTGACCGGTAGCTATAGCATCAACCAAACACTGGACGTCACCTTGACACACACGTCGTGCTTCTCTCTCTAGATTTGCATCGTTAAATGTCAGGTTATCATAATCAAAAAACATGGGCACGAAGTTGTCTTTATGAAAGTAAGAATGGTTTCTGTCTCCATAGTAGGTAAAGAGAGATTCATTGACATCTACTGCCCCTGCAAGTATCAACGATCAAAGTTATAATAAAATATCAAATTGGAAACTTTAACTGAATTCGTTAGCTAAGAATAAGGGATTGGTTTAGGTTTGAGGGCGCTAAGACTAATCCAAAACTAGAAACTTCTTTTATTTTTGATCGGAAGAAGTCAGAAATGAGTAAAACACAAGTGGGACTGACTTTCCGTAACTCTCTCAATATCATAATATAGATGATCCGTCAAATGGATCGCGCTCTTAAAATAAACATATTACTTTTGCAAATGTAGGATCAGCTCTAGCCGCTGTGTTTCCGATGTGGCGCCGGCTCGTCTTAGAATTTGCGATGCCATATCGGTGACACAGCTATCTCAAAATAACAGTTTCTTCGTCCCAAAAGAAACACTTGCTACATAGGATTGTCCAGCTCTGGACTACGATAAGAATTTATAAAAAAACAATTTGTGCATGTCGATTTTATTTGATCTCGAGGCTGTGTAAAAATGTTTCTGCTTTGCAAGATATTTTCTTCCGTTTTTGTTGTTGTGTGCACTACATTTTTTCAAGGTTTAACCTGTGCTTGATTTGTTTTTGATAATTGCCCAACTCACCGAAATATATCTAATGGTCCGCCACCCACTAATTTTAAAGGAGCTAGGTACTTGACTTACATTTAAGACCAAAGTCATAATGAAGCGTCTTTGCATCTGATGATGTTTTCAAAAAGGTTCCATTCGGTAGGAGAAACTCGTTCTCTTTGTTATTATCAAAAAATCCCAATAAGCCACTTGTATTCCCTGAAACAAAATATCACAGAATATTTTTATTTTTATGTAAAACACATAATAGCACCACCCCACCAAACAATACTCAGGGTATTAAAATAATAGTCTTTAAGTGATGACGTCATAAAAATTTATTTTCACTTTATCATATTTTTGGTTCTCAACTTTGAAAGACACTCAAAAAGATGTTCACAAATTTTTATCAAAATCGTTAAATTGCAGCTGAGATATGGCCACTTTAATATATAATTTCCCAATACAAAACACTGTATTTTCGGCTCTGTTCAAAACTTTTAGAACAGAGCGTTTATTACTGACAGTGATTTGTATGGGGAAATTATTTATTTAAGTGGCCATATCTCAGATCAGCTGCTATTTGACCGATTCTCGTCAAATTTGGCGTGTGAACGTCTTTTTAAGTTGTCCATCATAATTGTTAACCGTCACACTTAAGGACTCTATTGGAGGAGGTGCTGCCTTTGTAATTGCATCTGCATTTCGATGCAAATAGTTAGACTTTCAAGTCTTCTTGGATAAAGATGATGAAATGGAAGCCCAATACTTCGCTCTCCACACATATTGTATAGGAAGGAAGTAAAAGCACCAACACTCGACTTGGAGTAACTATAGGGTAAGAAGCTACCGGTTGTGTGGATAGGCCCTTCAATTCCAGTATTGAGGTGTGCTTTGTGGGATGTTTCCATAAAGGTTGCTAGTCTATGGTACATTGTACGAAATCAACTATGGAAAACCCAAATGGATTTTACCTAGTACAGCAGGGGCGGATCCAGGGGGGTGCAGGGGTGCGCAACCCCCCTCCCCTGTGCTCAGACAACCATAAAGCTCGAAAATATTTTTTTCTTAAGTTATTGATATATTACGTCATTTCCTATTAGTGCACCCCCCTTAAAACAAATCCTGGATCCGCCCCTGTGCAGGGACTATTTAGACGAACATAGAAAAAACAACAGTTAAATATATACCATACAAACATTGTATATATCAATTTACCAAGAAATTTATCTGGCAAATTAATCATTAACTGCAGTAAAAGTGTCTCCTTCTCGACCATCACCCTAACACCATTTGTGAATGTTACAAAATATTTGGAAGTATTTGGTCTTCTTTTGATGAAGCCATTGGAAAACGGGATCCTCCCATCTCTGTCGAAGTCCCTTTCTCCTCCATTTACTGTTACCTCGATATCTCCAAGGTCGTTCAATTCAATCTATGAAAGTATATTTAGTCTATTAGTGTTTTTTTTTACCTCCTTGGAAAAGGTGAACTCGACATGTCTATAAGATATAAACACTTATTTCAAAACGACTGAAATTCAAAAGGAACTGTGGTTACGCATACAACAGATGCGAATGTCTTTTTCTATGGATTGCGAAGCACCATGTAATTCATACATTATTATTTATTTTTTACTGATTGGGGCAGGACTGGTGCAATTAGTTGGTTTTCTACCTCCAAAAGATGGATGGTTAACGTATGCTATATATTGGAATTGGTTTAGGTCGCAATTCATCAAATAGAAGGAGATTTGATAATTTAGGACAACTAGTCTAACCTGTACTGCATCAGATTCAAGTGATTTCATGGCAAACGCTGTGTACACAGTTGCATTGATTGATGTTCCATTAGTAATTGGCTTGATTTGTTCCATTCGTCCTTGCAGCATAAATTCATCATTAGAGATTTTGAGTACAATGTACTCCCCATAACCATTGAATGTGTATTGGACACCGTCTAGGGTAATCATATGAGGCTCGCCAAATGATGCAGCTAGAAAATACAAATAAAATGCTCAAACTTCATTTTTAGATATGCAACACTTTTAATCATTGTATACGTATTTCTTTAAGTAATACATTTCAATGCCTTTATCATTTCACAGCATAATTTAATGTAGGGGATCCTACGTTGATGTCGATCTGGAACTTTCGGATGCAACGCAGGCTATATACATTTCTTTTTACATAAAACAATCTTCCTTTTCCACTTTCATAACCAAGAAGCCCATGACACTGATGCCTGTGGAAAAGTCTAATCCCGTGCTTGTCTTGGTTGTTGATTCAATCGAATATCCGACCTACCTGGTCTTGGGAGTGTGTATTTTGTTCCATCATCAGAGGGGCGTTTCTTGTAGTATGTCTTGCACAGCCTTTTGCTCCAGTAACAACAGTCATAGTATGGCAAAACATCTTGGAAGTAGTGAGTGACGTAGGGATAGTCTGCTTCATGGTGCACACGTTGAAGTGAACCACCATTATCTTCATAACCAACGAGTAAGTTACCCTCTTTGTTGTAGCAGCATCTCTGACCGAAGTTTTTAAGGCTGAAAAATATTGTGAAATTTGGAAACTAAGAAATTTGAAAATTTTGACATGACTAACTTCAAAGAGGACTTCTGTGAGATTTGAATTGAAAGTGCAGAAATTTTAAACAACTAGCCATCACATAAGACAGACAGACAGACAGATCGACCAAAAATCCTACCTTGGTGTGATTGTGATGTAACAGTGTTTTTCCTCTATTGCCATGCCAAAAAGCGGTAAAGGATCATTAGTTTTTCTGTACCTTCCGTCGTCCTCGTCAACTTTTTCTTTTGAAGGCGGACAAGCAAGTAGCTGGTTATCTGTATTTAAAAGTAAACTTTTAGAATTACTTTAATAATATCATGAATCACAATGGTCTTCAGTTTAGATACTTTGATAAACTTAGCATTTCCGTGTTGCGTCATTTTCAGCTATATACATCAATCCCATCTGATATTTTCCAATTCTATCCTATATGTTCAGCAATAAATAGCAATATTTTAAATTTAAAGTATAATATTATGACTCTCGTATTTTCAGATGTTAAACCAGCCTTTCCACGTGCGTCTCTCTTTAGCCATATATACAGCAATCTCGAGAAAAATGAAAACAGATTAAGCTGGATTTGTATGACAATAGAAATTACCTTTTAGGATTTCTGGGTCTGGCTGCTTAGCTGCCCAATCTTTACAATAACGGGAACCCTTTTCGCTGGCGTGAGGCCATTTCAGAGCTTTACTCCACACCCACTCGTGTGAAGATTCTGATTGAGTTTTGTGTAAAACACGCTTCACGACACGAAGAAATGAAGCAAATCTCTCCCTATTCAAAGATTATTTCTTCAGCACAGAATAAGAATGCCATTGCATGAAATGTTTGATAGCAACATCATGAACTGAGGTACGTATACGTAGCATTAACGTACAGCTCGATTCAAAATCGCTCTAGCTTTAAAGACAACCATCTATCCATCCATCCATACATTCATACATTCATACATTCATACATACATACATACATATATCAGACACTACAGCATAAAAGTTATTTTGCAAGTGGGGTGTAACGTTTTTGGATGGAAACTTGATCATGATTCCCCTTTGAAGATTGATATAGTCAAAGAAGGTATGTTTTACAATGTTTAAGTACCTATTTTGAAACTTCAACTCACCCTTTGCCGTCAACTTCTTTTTCGTAAAGAACAACGTTTTCTGAAAGACTTGGAAGACTAGTGCCTGTAGCTTCCTCTTTTCTATCATTATCACTGATATTATAAAAACTGTGGAATTTCACTGTATCGTTTTTCAACACAAATCTGGCAATTTGAAGCCTAACACCCTCGCGTGAAGGTGTTAAAGCACTAAGACTCCAACGAATGTTTAAAGTGTTGGTGTTCATCCAAAGTGTTTGCACTTTTGGATTTTTCATCTCGAGCTCTTCCTGCGAAACTGTATCGAAGAAAAAGAAAGTAGTTACATAATAGTAGTGGTAACTGCAGTGAAAATGGTGGTGGTAATGGCAGTGGTAGTGGAAGTGGAAGTGGTAGTGACAGTGGTAGTAGTATGTGGTGGTAATGATTGTTGTTGGTAGTTGCTGGTTCTCCAATACACAAGGACCTTTAAAAGCCATCCCTGGTGAAATGTGAAATGAGCCCTAAATAGTAGAATCATCTAGAAATGGACTGGTCAGTCTGGAAAAGAACAATTAAAAATGGTGCTCACTTATTTGAGTAAACTAGCTAGCTAGCGAACGCAGGAAAGCAGCCGCCCAAACAGCTCCAAGAACCTAAATGATCATAGCTGACTCTCTTGTAATTCTCTCAGCCGCCATACTCGTATATGCGAGTAGCAGCGACGGCGAATGGTAGTTGTAGTGTTAGTGGAAGTGGTAGTGGAAGTGGTATTGATAGTTGTAATGGTAATGATAATGGTAGTGGCAGTGGTATTGATAGTGGTTCCGTATTGGTAGTAGTAATGGAAGTATTCAACATTCAAAAAACCGTTCCCCCTAAAACAACCTTACCGTAAAAGAATATTCCATGGTAAGGGAATGTTTTCCCGTTGTCACGTGATAACGACAAGGTTGCTTTGCCGATGAAATTAACCATTGGCGGTGTACATCGTACTTTAATCCTCGACATGTATACTCCAGGAGATAACGTGCCGTCAGCAAACCAGCAAAGAATCGTATCTGTTTTATGAAAACACGGCCCAAAGACATTCAAATTGCGACCCCCAAACATGAGGACTTCGTAGTCACTGGAGGAAAAGGTCAGAAAGCCTAACAGGAAAAACATGAGAAAAGAAAAGTATCTTTTATCATTTTACAGCCTTATAATAAACTTTAAAATCTGTGTCAACTACGTTTATTGTAGCATGTTTGTGGCATACTCTCGTTTTTTATCTATCGTGAGCAGGGTTTTCCGAAAGGTTGGCACACGTAGTTGTAACCAAATTGAGTAACATGACGCATACAAAGTGCAAGTGTTATATTTAAGAAATAGAAGACGATTTTCCGTGTTATATAGCCTGATCTAAACACGCGTGATATTGGGAGAACACGAGAGAGCGTAGGAAAAGCACGAGCCGTTAGGCGAGTGCTTTTCCAGCTCTCTCGTGTTCTCCCAACATAAGAATAGCAATTCTCAATACGCGCGCGCATGTTTAGATAGCCTCATCCAACACGGTTTTTGACCAATCAGAGCGCGCGTACTATCTAGATTATTTTATAAGTAATGTTTACAAGATGAGTGGCCGTGTTGTATCAGCATATACAATCACAAGCCGAAGCGCGTGATTGTATAGCCGATACAACACGGACGCGAATGTTGTAAATTACTTGTGAAATCCTTTGTTATGCCAGTGAGGTTAATACAATGTGAATGCAATGATCTAATTGCTGTACGCCTCAGCTTATTTTGATATCGGGGTAACAAAGAAAATGTACATGCATTGAAATGTATGTGGATGACTGGAATGTAATTTAAGTCTTTCATTGTATAGAGTAGAACAATACTATCTAGTTTTTGCACGCCTTGTTCTGTTTTCACTGTAAGCTTATGCAAATTTTGAGCTTCGAATGCTTGGAGTGTTCAATTCGCTTTTGACTTTTGTACAAGATGGCTGAATGTAATCACGGTGCTGGGAGCAGATTCCGGTAGCCGATGAGTGAGGAACAAGAGTGCAGTTTAGTGACAAGTACTATACTGTATCTAAAAACATCCAAGATTGTTGTTGGAGCTGTTAAGATCGATTTTTGAGGACTAGCAAAGGAGCAGAGTAGATATATTTCCGAAATCTTTCCATGCAAAGTAAAGAACAGGAACAATTTGTAAGTAATGTTTTAGCAGCACCTTTGATTTCTGCATCTGATTCTTTGGTAGAAAACAAAAACAAAATCGGCCGAGGAAATGTTTGATCCTATATTTGATGAAATAGCAGATGAACTGCTAGCCACTATAGATTTTCCTGATAAGTGCGTCTTATGTTGCAAATTTTGGAGGAGTAATTAATTTTATGTAACGCGTGAACCATAATTGTGAATTAAATTTGAGTTTACTTGATATAGATTACACTTTTAATGTTGGCTAGATACAAGCAGTAGTGATTGTATCTAATTTGCATTTCAGATACAAGTCACTAGTGGTTGTATCTAATTTATATTTCAGATACAAGTCACTAGTGGTTGTATCTAATTTATATTTCAGATACAAGTCACTAGTGGTCGTTGTATCTAATTTACATGCTCATTGTTTTAACCCCTGTTTTCCCTGACGATTATTCAAACCCTCCCCGTGCTTTAAGTTTGTATGGGCTTTACAAGGGTGTTCATGTGACTGATTTCTCATATCGGATTAGCTGGAAAGCTTATGAATTATCAATGAATTTTACAATAAGCATTGTACAACAGACTAGGATCAGTGTTTATTTACCTGATTTACTGCACCCACCCTCTTCAATTTCGGCGTTATCAATTCTAAACATCCATACTCCCGCCTTTGCCTTTTTCACATTTGTAGTATGAGGGAGGTCAAAGACACTGATGTTCCTTGGTTTTGTTATGCTGTAGGAGTAGTTACCATTTCCAGCGTTAAATCCACACTGTGAACAAAACAGTTTATCTTTTTACAGCTTAATCGTTGCATCATAAACCATATTTCACCGCGCTCTGTTAAATTGAATACGTTTATAACTCATACACAATTCACACTGTGAATAGCATATTTTGGACCCCACCAACGAGTCGGTACAAAAAACATGAAATTCAACCAATCATCAAACACCGGAAGCCGGCTTGAATACAATAGGAGATTATTATCAAAAATGCTTGATTTCTTTTTTCAAACTTACCTCGGGTAGTACTCCTCCAAGACCACTTGAATTGGCTCCGCTGGCTGTTCCTGATGTCCATGTAATTTCGTTGTAGTTAAAGCGAACAAATGAATAACGACCATTTGTTATTATTATGGACTGGAACGTATTATTAGTCATATCATTCTGATGAAAAAAAATTAAATTATGATCAGTTTATAAAGGTGATGAAAGAATATGCAGTTTGTTTCATCACGGTCGCTCGACCCTGATAGGGCTAAGTGAAACACTAGTACAGCAATCCGAACTTTATATTAGAACCTCTCTGATGTCGTCTTAGACAGATTTTTAGAAAAATGAATATAAAATAAGTAGATGCTCCGTTAAATGCGATTGTCTTCTACCGTTTTCCTTTCTAGAAGATTCTCTCTCGTTTCGATTTCTAACACAACAATGAAATCACCATGGCCATGAGAGAGACTCTGTGCCTGTTACGTTTTTCAAATATTAATTTATTTTAATTTCATTCACATTGTAGCATGTCTTTGCACCAAACTGTCATGAGGTACATGTGAGTAATAATATTTAATTATTTTTAAACTAAATTATACAATTTGAAATTCAGAGATACAATTATAAATCAGTAGAAAGTCTTCGCGTTTGTATACCAATCGCTTATTGAATAATCTCATTTGTTGAAAATTCCCGCTGGCAGCAGTAGAAATGGTAGTGTTTTGGACCAACACCTTGACCTTATTTACGTCCAACTAGGAAATCACTTAGTGAAATTACTGGAACATACAGGTTTATTCCTGGAGGGACACTGATGGTTAGAACATCCCCCTAGCTCATGAATAAGTTTATTTACCCTTGGCGTTCCCTTGTACTAGCTTAGGGAATGATTACTCTGCAAGTAGGTCACCTTAGCTGGAACGAGGTTAACCAAAATGTTCCTCTTAGTTTTTACTATGTTTTTTATATATATATATAAACATATTTTATTCAGATATTAACTCCAAGAGCAAGAGCTCATCGAGGGGGTCTATATATTATTTACAATACAGTAAATGAAATGGAGTTTTAGGACTAGAACAAATTACATATAATAAAATTAATATAATACAATAAAGAAAAGCTTAAGTGAAGCAAAAAAAAGTTATTAAAGTATATGAAAGACAATAAACATTAAGTTAAATATATAAGTATAATTTCACGAAGAAAAACGGCTAGAGTCAATTACCACCGCAAAAAATAATGTTTTATTATCAGAAAAAGATATTTCATTTGAACCGTTTTACTGTATGTTCTCGCCATAGTAACTAAATACAATACAACTGAGAACATAGTTATATTTCTTTTCAAATGCTCCAGCGTTTATCGGTAAACACTAGATAATGAGTTTAGTCTTTTACGTAGCAACCAATGGGATTATTAGGTTTCGTCACGCGTTTTGGCCTTACTAGTCAAAACCTGTTTTTGCTAGCGATTGCCATATAAACGCGTACGCCATAAGATTCAATCACTTGTTCACTTGTATCACTTCTATCATTACCTGTGACTATCATATCAACTACGAGTAAACTAGATGTAAGAGTTACTCTCTGATAATAAAGACTTGAAGTAACAAAGGTTTGGTTTTTGTTTCACTACTATCCAGTTACAGTTCAGCCGGAGCGTTGTGCTCCTTGCCCCCTGCTAATAATAATAAGGTTTATTTAGACATGATACTTTCGCAACTTAAACTTTGAATTACAGTATTATAGTAATCATATATACACAAGCGAAATAGTAAATCTGATACAAATATAGCTTATAACGCACTAACGTTAATTAGGCGCTAGAGGTATAATTACACACACCCAGATGTTCGTACACGCTATGTAGGTTTATTTGGTTTAGGCTGGTTTACATGAGGTGCTTTACTTTGACGTAGTTTAGAGGTTCTAGCGATTCTAGCGGTTCGGCTAGCGGTACGACTAGCGGTTCAAACTATGAATAAAAATGCAAGAAACAAAGGTTTACAAATTAATGCTATAAAATACCTAAATGCGAAGTGAAAATACAAATAAATGTTTACTCACACTACTGGGCCTGTTGCAAGTATAATTCTGTGTAAAATTATCAAAGAAAGTCTTCAAAGTGTTCGCACATGGTATTTCTTATTCAACTATGAAAACGTACCATCGACGTCAGTTCTTCCGCGCTTAACCGCTGACCGGAAGTCAAAACTAAAACTAACTAAATGTCAACAAAACAGTTTTTCAGCCGTAACATAGCTAATTATGAAGTGTGTACAATTAAATCAGATATAGAAGGTCATGGGTTCAAATCCCATTGAAGTCCCGAATTTTTTTCGGGCTTCTATAATTGCAATTGCATAAATTGCTTATTTCTCCGCGACAATCATAATCATACACACAAATTAAATTACTACTATTAGACATATACTATAGGTTGTTATTAAATTGTGCAATAGCCTACATTTGAGTAAAGACAAATGAGATGCATTACGCAGCCTACGGCCGTTTGCGATATTCTCAAAAGTTTGAGCGCACAGTACGTATCTTCGTTCGTCGAGGCGTGGAAGGGATGTCCTTGTTAGTGCTTCTGTATATGTGATTTCAGGATACAAGATACGGAGGGCTCTGCGTTGTAACTTTTCAATTTTGTCAGACAAGTACGACGGGATGCAAGTACTCCAGACTGGACAGCAGTACTCCAGGATAAAACGGATGAGGACAATGTAGATTTTAACCAGGTCTTGAGGGGATACACCAGATTTCCACAGAACACGAAGGATGTGAAGTCTTTTGGATGCTTTTGTGGTGGTATGGGTGTTCCATCTGAGGTCGTTTTGCACAGTTAAACAATTTATGCTAAGCCGAATGTAGTGCTCTATCAAAACCTATGCGTACATAGAGATTTCAGTAGCCATATTGTGGGAGAATGAACAAACCGACGGCATCATATAATGACAATGACTTAAACATATTGCAATATTATTTTATCATGCAAGTGCAGTTCACTCTCTCGTAAGCGACCTCCTTGATCTTCTCCGATCAACCTTAACAGAAGTAGCCCAAACCACGAGATCCCTATAAATTAACTCTTTGTTTGGAAAAAGTTTTTCCGCCACGGTATCCCTAAAGATGTTTTAGGTGTTGTCATCAAAATTCAGCAGTCTAATGACTCTGGATGGTCGCTTACGAGAGAGGAAAAACAGAGAGACTTCGACGGCTAGTGCTTGTAGGTTTCTTTTTTCTATCATTATCGTAGGCTCAGATTTCAGCCGTTGGGATTTCTCTCCCCCGTCACGTAAAATTCATCGTGAACATCGTGGCGGATGAAAGTGACTTCTTAAGGTAGTTCGGGACCCAGCCGTAATCACATAATTTCGTTTTTTAGCTTTTATTATTTTCCGATTTGAAAATCATGGGAACGTTATGCATTCACAAGACAAGCATATCATCTCTGCAAAAAATCTCTTGATTTTAGACCCGCATTCACGAGAAATCAAGATTTTTCGTTAAATTCTTGATTTTTTCGCGTTTAAATCCGCGTCGTTTTAGTGTCGATTTTTGGAACTATAATGCGTCACATAAATTAGTGTTTTGGGAAAGAATTACGAATTAAACTGGTCATAATTAGCTTTACATCGATTCCAGAGATACTAGCGGATCAAAAAATGTTAAAGTTTGTTTCGATAATCTTATAGGGAACTAGTTACCAGTCCCGCACGGACAAAAACCAGGTTCACGAAATATACATTTTAAAGGGTTTTCGTGCTATAACTCGGAAAAGAGCGCGGTGTCACCCCATTTTTATTTTATAGATGGATTTCCCTTATCAGAACTCTTCATTCCGTGAAATAAAAATGATATGGTTTTCGAGCGCAAAATGTGGTATTTTTCACATTTTGAGTTTATTTTTGCATCAAAATTCTCGACATGCACGTACTTTTCGCAGTATTTTTTGGCCCAAAGGATTTTCTTGAGTAAAACATGGCCAATAATAAGTTTGTTAGGAAAGTGTCTTTCTTTTGCAAATGCTTGTTGAAAAGTTTGTTATCGGGAAAAATAGAATAAATAGCGTTTTATGTTTCAAATTCCGACAATTTTTGTCACAAAAAATGACCAAAATGGGCCCCAGTCTACCGCCCTTATCTCCGAAACGAGCACGGTGACCCATTATTTTAATTTTATTTTTGAACTTAACTTAGTTTGCTCTTTTTACATGAGAAGTTTCAAAAAGATCTAACGATAGAATCTATGACGCCCGAACTACCTTAAGTGCTTGTTCAAATGCTTTGAAATCGTTTGGTTTCCGGGGGGGAGTGGGGGGTGGGGGGCGTTGGTCGAAAATACATTCAGGTATTGGCTCCATCGCTTCGCGACTCCGCCAATACCGAATATATTTTCTCCCAACTAGCCGTCAATATTTTGTGGTATTGCCGTCTCAAAATCGTAACTAGTTTATAATATAATACAGTACATTTTACAAAGATATTACAGTTATTTCCTGTTATTATCATTAATTACATTGTCTGAACAAAAAAAAGCAACATATTTAAACTTATTGATTTCGCTTTCCGTTAGAGTCCACACTGAGAAAATGTCATCTATAAATCGTTTCCAGATTAAGGGCTTGTAAGGACTGTTTTAAGTAGTGTACTTTCAATATGTGCCATGAAAATGACAGAGAAAGCAACAGCCATTTTTGTCCCCATAGCGATGCCGTGTATTTGAAGGAAGTGTTTGTCATTAAACTTGAAAGAATTTTCTTTCAGAATCAGTCTCATGAGCTCTTGAAGGTAGTTGCTTGGAATAGGCAAGTTAGGCTCATATAGTGCTCAGTGTTCGTATTGTGAGCAAACAACTTCGATTCCTTCCTCGTGTGGAATGTTCGTGTATAATGAACAAACGTCAAGAGTACAGCGGGTGGCAGAGTCTGGAATAGGAGTATTCTCAATAAAGTTCATAAAATCCGTTGTATCTTTAATATATGACTCTTGTTTTTTAGCAATAGGTTGTAGTAAAACTGCTATACAAAGCTAGAAATACGTTCAGTTGGGCCTCCACTACCAGAAACTATGGGACGTCCTACCGGTATTTTTTGTGTGTGTATTTTAGTAAGCAGTATAAAACTCTGGTATTCTTGTAGGAGTCTGGTTTAAAGATAACCACTTGTGTTTCATAGAATCGATAAAGCCGTTAGATTTTAGTTGATTAACTATAAGGTACGGCGGACTTTTGTAGCGGTATTTTTCTACTATTGGTTCTGAGAGTGGACGGTAGAATTTAGGATCAAGTCATTGTTCCGTTCCCTCTTGTATTTTGGTAGTAGTATCATAAATGACTGTGGTAGTTCCTTTGTAGGCTTTTTAAGGTTGATGGATTTATTACTTTTGAAATTTATCCTGTACTTTTATCATTTTGAAATGTTTTGTCATCTCTAAAGGGGGGTGGCTAGCCACCCCCCTTCACCTATGCTAGATCCGCCCCTGTAACGAATCAGTAATATGCTTAACAACTACGAAGTTTTCATTATAAATTACGGCGGTGATTGTAAGTTGTCAATTGTATCGAGACTCGTAATTATCGTCTTTATTGCTTGATTTTTTCTCAATAAACCTAAAATACACAGCTATATTCTTAGAATAACTACATTTAAATCCAAAATGTTTACTTTCAAAATTAAAACTGGTTTATTATGCGCGGTTGCAACAAATACTCAAACGGCTCTCTTAACGAGTTAACAATTGTGTATCGAAACAACTCTAGCTGTAATTATCGTCTTTATTGCTTGATTTTTCTCAAAAATCCTATAAAAATGGACTATTCCTTGGAATAAACAAAACGTTTACCATTGAAATAACTTTTGCGCTGTTAAGTCTCGTTCTTTTGACAAATAACACACCCGATGCATGAATTGCTAAATGATATGCAGGTTTTGCTATAGGAGTGGTTTCGAATTGAATTCGAATCATTAACATATTTTAATAAAAGACTTTTTGACAATCAGGCCGTTGGATCCAAGTTTATTTACATTAGCTTACATTTCAACAAATTTTATTTCCGTTTCCGTTTTTTTATGCTAATAGCATAATTACGTCACGGACATGAGCGACACGTTTCGAAGCCGATGCGCCCAGCCGTTACGGGGGAGAGTATCGCGGGCGCACGAAACCCCAACGGCTGAAATCTGAGCCTTTCATTATCGTTGATATCATAAAAACAAAAGTCCAAAACTTGAATCCTATAGAAGAACGCATATAAATGAAATAAAAACAGTCCAATGACAAATTGCAATTTAGAATGAGTGCATTCCTACCATGTTACTCCCGTAGTACGGCACTTTGTACCAAGTAGTCACAAAAGTCCAGGTAGCTGAGAATTGTTTGAAATATGGAAAACTATCTCTGACATCTTTTGTTGCTCTGTTCAATGTTTGCTTGTTTGTAACGGCTGCGTACCACACATCTCCTCGACGTCTTATATCAACATCAGCCCAGAATGGAGCGATCATAACACGACCATCACCGAGTGGAAAACGAGCCGGTGTGTACTGCGAAACTGGTACATTGAACGATATCACACCATTGGTATTCACCTAAAAAAGATATATAGTGATGAGTGAAACCATTCACTGCAACCACAGTTACCTACTGCATGCAAAAAGCGATGTTAAGATTAAATGAAAAGACAGTGGTTTTCTAGAGAAAAAATATTACTGTTTATCACATCTACTTATTTTAATAACGTGGTGATCCAATATCTTGATTATTTAACAGCAACCTATTGGACTGTAACCTTTGAATTGTTTACTCCGAGACATTTTGATAGAATTATTTGTTCGGTACAATAAAACACTTATATGATTCATCCTCGCCCATTATGGCAGGTACTTAAGTCTAGTAGGTCTTTGCCATGTTTTGAAAGAACAATACAATTTCAATCGTTGTATTTTGCCGAAAAAGATAAATAATCGAAAGTGAAAATACCAAGCGCGCGCTCAATGAAATGTGACGGCAAGTCAGACTGAATTCATTCAAAACACATCGAAATGTTCCCCTATTTTTGTTATTCTCTCTGGATTTTGACGTTTGAAAATAGCATAAATTTAGTGTTAAAACTACTATACATTTTAGGACAACAAAACTGGCTTTCTCAATCAAATCTCAAAGGATTGTGCCTGTGATGGCGTCATACTGTTCAAGTCAAAATTTATTCACAAAAAAACATCAAAATTTTGTACAATTTTGGCTTTTTTTCCCCTCGTATTTGTATTTTACGAGTCAAATTAAAGCATTGTATTTAGTAATAACTAGAGCGAAAACACTAGAACCATAAAATAAAAACAAAATAGTTACTAACTAATAGTTTTTATTTAGTGACTATTTAGTCAGTATCACTCAACCAGAAACATCAAATACAAAAGGAAACGATACCTCATTACAACTTTACTCCGTCGTCTTTTATAGTAACTAATAGTCGCTTAATAAGAACTATTACACACTAACAATTTGATCATTGTTTCATGATTCTAGTGTTTTCGCTCTATTAAACTTGTTTGAAGCCTGTGTTTATTTGTTGTAACTAGTCGCATGTACTGAGTAAACTGAATAGAAAGTCAATCAGTTGAGAGTACCTTCGATTTGAGGATTTGGTTATAGTCAAAAAATTCAAATTACTTTTAGACTGAACATAAAGAAAATTACACAAAGCTTTAAAATAAAAAAGGTTAAAACGTTAAAAATTAAAATAGCCTTATAATCAAACATTTTCTGATTTAAAAGTAAGGGTATCGTACATGCTTGAACTATTAATACAATTACTTACGTATAACGAGTTAAAATGCTTATCGAAGAACGGCAACATCGTAGAGATTGCGATCTCGGCCGAGTTTCCATCGTCATTTCTAACCAGCGCTTGGTGGTCATTATTTAGTCCATACGGGTAGAACTCATTTAAAGATAGAGACGAGCATAGTTGTATCAAGATCCTGCTTATCAGGATGGAGTAAAAGTTGTGGGAGGTCATTATCTGCTCAGTGAATATCTGTACTGCTTACAGCGAGCCTTTCAGTTTGTAATCAGTACTTCCTTAATGATTTACTGTTACAAATGATCAGTTTGAAGCTACGCAAAGAATGCAAGAATAAATTAGGTTGCAATAAAAAAAAATAAAGTCACATATTCAGAGCAAATGTTTATTAAAACAATCAATTACTCGATATTATTAATTGTCATAATTAGTTATATCTACGGGAAAGGTTAAAAGAACAGAATATAGGTATACGTAGATGTTGTTTTTATCACAAAAATCGTAAATATTATCTATTTTCTTAACAGTTTGACCTTTTTGCTGACGAAGTGGAACAAATTGACGAACAAATTAAACTTGACTCGAATCAGACCCGTTTACATTAGCAATTTTGTCGCGATTTGGTGATTTCAACGCAGCTTTGTCACTGCAACTTCGAATATGCTCGAAATTTAGAGGGGGAAAAACACTTAGCGAGTTGCAATAAATTTCGAGCATGTTCAAAGTTGCGGCGACAAAGCTACGACAAAATCGCCATTGAAATCGCCGCTCTTGTCGCGCGACAAAAGTTGCTTACGTAAATAGGCCTTTAGGATATCTTAATAAAGCCATATGAAAAGAACTAGCAGAAGTATACATTTCTTTTTAAAGTTTTGGTACAATTACTAAAAATGCCACTAAAAATAGGATAATTAAAAAATGAAGCTTTCTTTTTGAAACTCTTCGACTTCTACTTACCGCGGTGTCACTTATTATACCCGTAGAAAGCTATGCGCTGACTATTAACTGAAAACCATTCCTTGTTATTAATAATAACAAACGAACTATATATTGGAGGTTTTTTTTGCACTAGTACTTGAAATAACTGTTTAGAAGTCTACTGTCACTATTACATTTTATACATATATTATAAGCTGTTAACATGTAAGTAGCCCTTTCCATGCAGCTTTAGGCTTTCCATTGTAACCAGACTTTGAGAGATCCAAAGATGACATGGCTTGAACACGATTCTCCTTTCCTATTTCTTCCTTTTTCTGTGTTCGCTCAACGATTCTCCTTTGGGATTTTTTGAGCATGTAGCACAGCGTACCCACAACAACAGCAATGAAGACAGCACCACATGCAGTTGAAATAGCTATGACTTTGATCAGTTTCATTGCATCATTTTCCTCTATCTTGACTTTCTTTACTCCTTAAATGAAAGATTATTAGTTGCGTAAGATTTCTTCCAAGCAACCAAACAGCCATGCAAGCAATCAAGCAACCAACCCGGGGGTGTACTCCCTTTGTCCAAGTGGTAGGGGTGATCGGCGTACCTTTTAGGGTAAACATATTTCCTGTGCGTACCTTTTAGGGTCCTTTTAGGGCTCTGGCTCAAAAATCAGTTACGTAACATGATTTCGTCACGTTTACTCTGTTTTGTTGCTTTGTTGGGGTAGAAATCGACAAGGCTTTATCAGTTATTTTATCTGTGTGTACCTTTTAGGGTCGTTTCCAAAACTTCCGCCGATCAACCTTACCACTTGGACAAAGGGAGTACACCCCCCCCCCCCCCTTCCCCCGGGCAACCAAGCAACCAAGCAACCAAGCAACCAAGCAACCGAGCAAACAAGCAACCAAGCAACCAAGCAACTAAGCAACCAAGCAACCAAGCAACCATGCAAGCAACCAAGCAACCAAGCAAACAACCAAACAACCAAACAACCAAACATCCAAACAACCAAACAACCAAACAAACAAACAACCAAACAACCAAACAACCAACAAACCAACCAACCAAGCAACCAAACAACCAACCATACATCCAACCGATACAACCAACCAACCAACTAACAAACAAACAAACATATAAATAAATAAATTAATAATTAATTAAACACCAAATAGACGAAGTTATGAACAAACATACATACAAACAAACAATCAAACGAAACAAACACAAACCAACGATCAAACGAAACAAACAAACAAGCAAACGCACACAAAAAAAAACAGGCAAACAAACATAAAAAAAAATTAAACAAACAAACAACTTTTGCAACTTGGCTTAGTTCCATTCCATATTCCATTTTTGCATGATATCACACTTGAACCATTTAAAACAATATTGCCATTGCACTTAAATGTGTATTGGATTTCCCCTTCATTCGAGTCATTTCTCAGCATCAATCCATTGTCAAAGTTAGAAGAGAGTGGTGTGCAATCTATAGAACAAAGCAATGTTACAAGATTTGACGTGAGAGAACCGCGATCACTCGCCATGGCCAGAAATTGCCATATTTGTTATTAAAATAACAAGGATCATGGATCAGTTCAGAAACTAAATCTGCATTCGGAACGCCTTTCTTTTTGTTTGATAAGTCAGAATGGACATTTCTCAATAACATATTGACAAGTGCAGCAATGTGGCCATGAAATCCCTGCGTTTTAATAAAGTATACATAGCTAATCCATAATCCCCTGCGCGACTAGCTTAGCTTGTAGGCTTTTCACTTTATGCCGATAATCTAGCTATTAATAAATGCACTAGGTAAATCTTATCCGGCTTGGAGAAATTTCTCTACTAGAGCTGAAAGCTGTTGAATAATGAAGATTTTACACTTGGATATAAGAGATGTTAGGTCTAGTTCTAACGCGTCGTATCTTACAAGTTCCAAATCTAATGCAAATGAGCAAAACATATTGTTTGAATATATGTGCATTAGATTCGACACACGTAAGATGTGACGTTAAGGTTTGAACTGTACTAGGCCTAAGGAGCATCGAACTGATAATTAATGATAGCAAATTTACGCTGAATGTCACTCTGTAAGTCCAAAAATATAAAATAAGAAATGACTTACTGAATTAAGCAAATACATTATATAATTACATATTTTCCCCCTATATATTAGTTTTTTGGTAAACATTGTTTTATAAATACAGACGCCATTTGGTGCAGAAAAGCTTTCTGCCCATGCGTATGCTGGGTAATTTAAATTAGCAAGTAATCCTGTGAAGTTTCCTCCTTACCGTGCTATGACGCATCAAAAATGGCCAGAAATGACTACCCGAAGAATTGCTCACCTTTTTTCATTGTCAACTTTAAGGTACGCTTGTACTCATTGGTAATATTTCTGGAGAACACTCCAAAACTTGGTTGACCGGTAGCTATAGCATCAACCAAACACTGGACGTCACCTTGACACACACGTCGTGCTTCTCTCTCTAGATTTGCGTCGTTAAATGTCAGGTTATCATAATCAAAAAACATGGGCACGAAGTTGTCTTTATGAAAGTAAGAATGGTTTCTGTCTCCATAGTAGGTAAAGAGAGATTCATTGACATCTACTGCCCCTGCAAGTATCAACAATCAAAGCTATAATTATATCAAAACTATATCAAAATTGAAATCTTTGACGGATTTCTTTAGCTAATGATAAGGATAACACTTTCGCTAAGAGATTGCAGTTAGGTTTGATGGCGCAAAGATTATACCAGAACTGGAACTCCTTTAATTTGTGATGGGAAGAAGTCAGATGCGCGCGCGGCAATAATCTATGTATCACAGCATAATAAAATAAAAGTGGGATTTACTTCTCGAAACTCTCAAATTGTAGCATTCATAAGATGGATCGCGCGTGTAAAAAAATATTTCTCTATTGCAAAAAGTTCAATGCAATAACATGAAATGATACAAAGCTACAGCGTTTTGAATTTACAAAGATTTCGCTTAAAATTTGCAATTTTTTGATTTCACGTTTTTGGTACATTTCAACTCTGCAGTGATTCAATAAATGACAGAATTACTTTTTTAGACATTCTCAATCTTTCTTGTGTAATATGATGGAAAATGTTATTGAAATGGTTTTGTTCGTCGTGTTTCGTATTGCTCATTCCCAGTCCCTTGTTCTTTTTGCATAGGGTTTATATATATCTTATTAGAAAGTTTGATGTGTAATATGGCTGGATATTTTACGAGTGAAACGCTGTATTTGTAGTAACAAATTGTAAGTTAACGAGTAAAATATCCAGCCATATTACACATTAAACTGTTTAATAATTTCTTATCCAATCAAAAGGTTTTTGTTCTTTTATAAAGCAAAATATTGTTTACTTGAGGGCTAGATAGACGAGTAAAAATATTGCTGGATATTTTTACTCGATGCAGTCTAACTCCTGCGATATTTTCATCGTCCTAGTTGGATAATAATGTATAATATTACAACTATTGAAATGGAATAATAGTGTGTTGGGATAAATCTTTTTGTTGGAAACATGTTTAAATTTTAAATAACCAATGATCTGCATGGTTTGACTTACATTTAAGACCAAAGTCTTAATGAAGTGTCTTTGCATCTGATGATGTTTTCAAAAAGGTTCCATTCGGTAGGAGAAACTCCTTCTCTTTGTTATCATCAAAAAATACCAACAAACCACCTGTTTTGCCTGAGACAGAATTAATACATATAATACGAATAAACATTAATTCATTAATGTGTAATATGAAAAACAAAACACAAATAATCAACCAAGAAAAACCACAACAAATAACCAGTCATTCAGCCAACCGATAAATCAGGCATCAAACCAGCCACGCTATGGCATATCATAACAACATCAAATAAAAAAATTATTTCAATTTACCAAGAAATTTATCTGGCAGTTTAACCATTTAATTGCAGTAACTGTGTCTCCTTCTCTACCGTCACCCTGACACCATTTCTGAATGTTACAGAATATTTGGATGTATTTGGTTTTCTTTTGACGACACCATTGAAAAACAAGATTATCCCATCGCTGTCAAACTGCCTTTCTTCTTGATTTACTGTTACTTCGATATCTCCAAGGTCGGTCAATGCAATCTAAGAATATTTTGTAGCCCATTAGTGATAATGAAGAAATAGAAAACAAGTGCGTGTAGTGTATATGTGTACTTGCAGTTGCAAACTCAAGAGAGATTTTAAGAGAACCTCAGCACGAATCACCGAGTGCTTCTCAACACTCCTCGAGTGTTTTGACAGTCCGCGAGAGCTTTATAACTGCACACAACAGAGCAAGCAAGTGTTTTATACTTCTTTTATAAAGTTATACAAATTCACATAGTTGATCAACACGTAACCGTGAGTGATGTGTGCTCTCAGTAAACCACGCACATGAAACCAATAATCAGAATTAATTGGATACGGCCCATTTTCGCGGAGTGCTCTCAGTTATAAATTGCTTAGCGCGTCATTTTACAATAAAGATAGACAAAGTATATATCATATCATAAAAGCTTTAAAATTATATATAATTTGTCTATTATTATTGTAAAATGACGTGGTAAACACATTTTTAACTGAGAACATGTGAAAGCACCCCGCGAACGTGGACCGTATCCTTAAATAGAAGGAGATTTGATAATTTAGGACAACTAGTCTAACCTGTACTGCATCAGATTCAAGTGATTTCATTGCAAACGCTGTGTACACAGTTGCATTAATTGATTGATGTTCCATTAATCGGCTTGAGTTGCTCCATTCGTCCTTGCAGCATAAATTTATCATTAGAGATTTTAAGTACGATGTACTCTTCATAACCATTGAATGTGTATTGGACACCGTCTAGGGTAATCATTTGAGGCTCGCCAAATGTTGCAGCTAAACAATACAAATATATAATGTTCAAACTTTCACATATGCAAAACTACCAATCATTGTATACGTATTTCTTTTTAAAGGTGCAATGCAATGCCCTTATCATTTAATTT
>OX459098.1:18875780-18933280 GCA_949775045.1 Metridium senile
AATTTCCGACGAGCATCCCCGGTACTTTTTCCCCGGAATAATTTCCCCGGGCAAAAAAGACCGAGGTCTGAGTTTCCGGGTTTAATAAGTTATTTATTATATGGCTATTTTAAAAAGTGAGAGAAATTACTTGGTAATAATTATCAAAGAGTAACAGTCACGAGTCAATTAAGTTTGGACTTTAAAATTTTAAGATTTAGCCAGCCCAGGCATGTTTTTACAGTGAACATTCCAGTACTTCCCTTTAGTTGGAATAAGAAGAAAAAAAATTTAACCTTATCACTGACATACAATAGTCAGATGTCCTTTCGCCCTTTTGGTTTCTCGCTGAAAAGTAAATCATGCAACATGACTCCATACCTTTAAGAGCACTATGGTGATTGGTACTACAGTGGAACCCCGCCTTACGGCCACTCGCTTAATACGGCCACCCCGTTATTGCGGCCAGTTTTTCAGGTCCCGAAGAAATGCATGCCCATACATTTTCTATAAAATTTACCCACTTAATGCGGCCACCCCGTTAATACGGCCACTTAAGGCTGTACCTTCCGTGGCCGGATTAACGGGGTTTTACTGTAGTAAAAATAATCTAAAAATAATCTGCCAAGATCATCGCACTGTCGTACCTGTTATATTAGAGTCTGTCTTTTGGTCGAGTGTCGAGGGTCGAAGGTACCATGTCGAGGGTACAAAAAAATGAAAAAATAATAAATAGAAAAAATAAATAAAATAAATAAAATAAAAAAGGAAATGAAAAAGGGAAATAAATTACACTACATATATATTTTGGGGTATTTTGGTCGTTTCTAATTCGCTTCATTAACGAGCGCCACACACCAGATATGATCGGATCTGGCGGACGCTTTCGTGACAAATATATATCTATCGCAAGGAAAGTAGTACTGCCTTTAATATTCTCTTACGTACGTATTTCTACTGAACATCGCATTCGAATACATTAGTACAGCATGTTGAGAATTTAAAGCGCTTGCGAAATTTTGGTTCGAATATCTGTTGTGAATATCCCAATCGTGATTTTTTTTCGCCGTAGACTCTTTTGCTTGGCGATCTCTTTCTTCAAAATGAGCTTTGAAATGCTCCCATTAGTTGTTTTCTTTCCCTTGTCAAATAATACAAGAAAAATTCGCTTAAAACATAACCACACGAAAACACGAAACCCTTCGTAAAATCTTCAGTCTTTTGTTTTGCTTACGCATGCGCCGTGCGATTTTCACCGGTGTCGTGTGTGAGTGAAATTATAAAGACACATTAAAAAAACATCAATTGCCCTTGGTCGGGATTCGAACCCACGCTTGTGGTTTTCTAAAAAACGCTAGCCTGCATAGAGGCCGTGGGAGAGGGGAATAAGAGCCGAGAAGCTGACATCCTGTCTACGCATGCGCAGGCTACAAAACGGTGTCTTATTTATTCAAAGCAAATCTCTAAAACATGTATAAGACAATTAAAGACTCATATGTTTAAGTTAACTTACGAACATTAGCCGATGATAACCGTGTTTTAATATTTTTTTTATAAATAGACGTTTTATAAATTTAAATTGTAATTATTAAGTATATATCTATAGGATTTATTGCAATTACATGGTAACTTCTTACCAGTAGATCTGTAATATGGTGCTTGTTGGGTATGATAATAGGATGTTTTGCATAAAACGGTAAAGATGCTTTCTCGAGTCGTCCTCAGGCTCCCTAGTAGCCTGTTGTGGAGAACTGGGTTAAGTTTGCGCAAGGCACTGGTTGCACTCACAGGTTTGGTAGATTGTTCATTCTTTGTCTGTGAATGGCATACTCATCTGGAAAGGCTTTCAATTGAACGTGAATCACTATCACTATCACTGCTGTAATTGCGTTATCTCGTGGACAGTCAGAGGTCCTTATGATAGAGTTCCTTTGAACCTTTTAGGTAGATACTTGTGACACATATAAGCTTTGAAGCGGATAATCCATGCGACGGCCTTTTGTAGTCGATACCACGCCGAGTAACGATTAAACAGAGAAGTAATTTTGTCTTCTTGCTTGGATATAATATTGACTTGGACTTCTTTCTTTACTTCGGGATCATCTGCCGACAGTTCTGAGATAACATCTGGTGTTGCTGGCCAAGTACTCCCGTGATACCAAAGGAATTCTGGTCCTATTAGCCATCGGCTGAGTTTGTCGAGGTTACAGTCGTTGATGCCACACGAGACAATATCAGCTGGGTTGATTGCTGTATTTACATAACGCCACTGTGACGTTTGTGAACTTTCTTGGATTGCGCTGACTTTGTTTGCGACGAATGTCTGAAAACGTCTTGACAGATTTCTAAAATACTGTAACACAGATGTTGAGTCAGTCCAATATGTTGTACTGTCAATATGATAATCTAACTCTTGACTGATGATACTGTTCAGCTTGGCTGCAACTACAGCTGCTGATAGCTCCAGCCTGGGAATAGTAACTGTCTTCATAGGTGCGACGCGGGATTTCCCCATAACGAAGGAACAATGTATCTTGACTATCTTGTCTTTAGAGTCAATAAGACGTAGGTATAACACTGCACCGTATCCAGTTTGAGATGCGTCGCTAAAATGATGTAGTTGAACTTCTCGTATCTGCTCGAAGTCTGGTGGTTTAAAGCAGCGTGGTACTGACACAGCTTGTAGCCTTGGTAGGTTGTTCAGCCATGTTTCCCATTCAATAAGCTTGGACTCTGGAACTCTTTCGTCCGTGCTATAGTTCAAACTGCAAAGATTCTGTAGAAGTTGTTTGGTAGGTGTACCAGCATCTGATGATTAGTTGACTCCTTTGTTAGATCTCCGTCAGGTCACCACAAGAATCGTAATGAGTCTGTATCATCTAGGCTCACCCGAACTTGATGAAACATTCCTTTCACATCTGAAGCTAAGGCAATGAGTTCCTGTCGGAATCGCACGAGTACTCCGACCAAGCTGTTTGAATTGTAAGGTCCGGCCCTTGCAGTAAGTTGTCATTTAAAGAAGTACCTTCATAACGAGCAGCACAGCCAAAAACAACCCTCACTTTGTTAGGCTTTAAAGCATGTGTAACGGGGTGGTGTGGTAGATACCATATACGGTCAAGTTCCTTGTCAGCTATCTCGTTGTCCGTTAACTCTCGAGCATGATTGTCATTAATTAATGTAACTGTTCATAGTCTCTTTATACCTTTCTAGCAGTCGCGAGTCTCCGAGTAGGCGCCTCTTCAACGAGTGAAGTCTTCGTTCTGCAGAGACCCGGTTGTTTGGTAGCTTCAAGTTTGCATCCTTCCATGGGAGACCAAGTTGATAGTGACCGTCGACGAGTTTGACAGTTGATTCCATCATCGTTGAGTGACAAGGTAGCATTCGCATCAGCTGCAGGATCGTTGAATTCGGCGGTAAACCTCCTCTCCACTTGTTGGTGCAAGAGTTCGTCGTCTCGACGCAGGAAGTTCACACTAGAGGTGTACGTACGGCATAAGGTTGATCCCTTTTACCTCTTCATTGCTCTAGGGCCCAGTGTGCATCAGGTATATCACTGCCGATTAAAATGGTCACTTCCTTGTCCTCCAAGCAGGGTATTTCGATGCCGTTGAGGTGTGGCCACGAGGCAATGTCTTTGTCGGTTGGAATACTCTGAGATGAAATGGATAATATATCCACTGTCCATACATTATCAAGATCAATAACTTATGTTGTACAAGTTCCTTTAATCGTAAGCTTTACTTCACATCCCGTCCGTTTAGTAGTTTGTCCATTTACCGTTGAGATAGAGAAGTCCTTCGGAGTACTCTGCAGTTCAAGTTCATCAACCAGACGTTCAGTAACAAGTGTAACATCCGAACCTGGATCAAGAAGAGCATATGTCTCTATTTGTACCGATCTGCCGTCGTCTGACATCACTGCAACTGGGACGGTGCGAAGACTTACTCTGGCTCTTTTGTTGGTACTGGTAGAGCCGCAATGACCGGTAGCTCCGGCCCCATTTGCTTGACTAGGGGTAGCTTGTGGCAAGTTCCATGCATTTGTAATAGATGTAGTAGGTTGAACATTGTTTGTAACGTCACTATACTGAAATATTGGGTGTAGAAATGTGTGATGTTTCCGACCACACCCTTGTACTCTACACGTGTTATCACTCCTACAGTTAGCTCAAAATGATGATTTCGTCCAAGACAATTATGGCACAGTCTTGCTTGCATTGTAAATTCCCTTCTTTGTTGGGATGTCTTTTCTTTGAATTTTACGTGTCAGCTTGTGTGGACCCGAACACATAGGGCATTTTGATGTTAAGTTTTTCGCGTCACGTGTTTGTATATCAGCTTGTGTGGACCCGAACGCATGTGTAGCTAGAGTTGTTGCCTTCGCTGTATGTCCAAAGTGGGTTGCCTTCTGCCGAGGGTGTTCTTGCAACGGTTCAGGGGGTTGTCTCTGTCAGGGGCTGAACCAACAATCATGCCGGACATAGTATTAGCAAGTGTAGCTCTTTCGTCGATGAATTTTGTTAAATGTTTAAAGTTAGGTTCTGTTCCTCGAGCAATGAGTGTTCCTGCCTTATCGGCCCATTTACCCTGTAGGTGCACTGGTAGACGTTTAACAACTTTTACAAGGTTATCCGAGCTGTTAATATCAGCTTCAAAGCCCATACTGGCTAATGTTAGCTGACAGTTATGCATTTGTGAGGCTAACTCTGTAACACCAGCTGCATCTGAAGACTTTAGTTGAGGACCATTCACTAGACGATGGATGTACGCATGAGCATGCAATCACATGTTTTTAGCCATATCGTGAGTGGAGAATTTCCTTGGCCTTCTCATACGCTTTCTCTTTGTCATCAATAATAATACAGTTCTTAATCGCTTCCCGTGCTTTTCCAGAGCATTGCTGAATTAGATATGTCAGCTTGGTGTATGCATCAGTTAGTTGGCGTTCAATATATATTTCAAAGTTCTTTATAAATGTCCAGTAATTGACAGGATTACCATCAAATGTTAAGAGTTCCTTTTTAGGCATCTCAAATCCAACCCTGAGTGATGTAGTCATGAGTGACATAGCTTCTTGCTGTTGTTTTAGTAGTAACTCTAAGTCCTTTCTTTCAACCAGTTCACTGGTAGTAGACACATGAGATGATAACTTGCTTTCATTTACTATCACAGGGTCTTCTTTGAAATCTTGATTAGTATTAACATCTGTATGAGGTGTAGAGGTCATTGGCTCTGGCTGAGGTAGCAGGTCCTTTGTCCATTTAGGCTTGAAGCATGATGGTGTCATTAATACACTCTTGACACTTTTTAATGTCAGCAATTTCACGTTGTAATTGCGTTTGTAGTACAAGACGTTTATATTCCAGTTCGAGGCGATCGACAGCTTCTGTCAGGCTATCGATACTTGCTTCACTGCGTGTTTCCAGCTCAATTCTAGTCGGGGATTTTGTAATTAAATCTTGTTGTTCGATGGAATGTGTTGAATGACGTGTAAAATCCCTTTTAACACACACGAGTTGTTCGTATGCTTGTAAAGCATCACTCTTTTGATTATCATCATCCAAAATAAGAAAGTATTTTTCATGAACGTGTCCAGTGTTTGTTTACGAATCATTATTACACGGGTTTCCATTTCTCGGTAGATCCTGCTAAGATATCCTAGATGACCAGATTTAGACTTCTTAAGATAGCAAAGTTCGTCGACTTTAAGTTGTCCCAATGTCTTTTCGGTAGCGGGCGGCTGTCCCGTTGATCGTGTCACTCGTTGTGACTGACTGAAAACCACAGCATCTTTGCGGCGTGTAGACATGATTTTCTTTCACAAGCACTGTTCAATTTGATCCAGCGTAAGAATAACGAAGTGACTAAACATCCGGCAGCCGGAGACGGTCTTCAAAAAACTAAACGTCCGGCAGTCTGAACATTTCTTATATTTCTCTTTGAAATCTGCTAACTTTTCTTTCAAGACTGTTTATTTTGATTCAGAATCGCGTTCAACAGTCTTGAAAGAAAAGTTAGCAGATTTCAAAGAGAAATATAAGAAATGTTCAGACTGCCGGACGTTTAGTTTTTTGAAGACCATTTCCGTCAGCGTCAGAGAAAAAATATCGAAGTGTCGCACTTAGATCGTTCGTACTCTATGTACAGGATTAACCAAAAATACAAAGCTCGGTTTTTTTTAGTTTTCTAGAAGCGCTTGGGGATTCTGAATCAAAATAAACAGTTTTGAAAGAAAAGTTAGCAGATTTCAAAGAGAAATATAAGAAATGTTCAGACTGCCGGACGTTTAGTTTTTTGAAGACCGTCTCCGGCTGCCGGATGTTTAGTCACTTTGTAAGACTAAAGGCCTTGGGTACTCACAAGAAGAAGTTGTTCGTAGTCATAAGCAATTTTAAAACGTTGCAGAATCGTCGAGCTGGTCAAAGTTGGCGGCGAAGATGACAAACGTGTGTAATTAAACACACGTAGCGAGACAAGATGTTGACTTGGCGATATTCCGTTGAATTATACACTGTAAATGACTCCAAATCACTGTAGAATCAGATCAGAAACTTGAATGTTAAGAATCAAAAAAGAAACAACCACAGAAACGCTCTAGGACCTCTAGTTAATATATTTGAACCAAAACTCGTTATTGAGCAATGTTTCTGATGGTTGCGATTCCTGGTCGCAAAGCACGTCGGGAATTCTCGTTGTAAGTTTCCCCAACCCCCCCCCCCCCCCCCCCCCCCCCCCCCGGGCAAAAAAGACCGAGGAATAATAAGTTAGTTATTATATGGCTATTTTAAAAAGTTAGAGAAATTATTTGGTAATACTTGGTAATAAAGGTAATAAAGAGTTACAGTCACGAGTCACTGACGTTTGGACTTCGCTGGAGATAAAAAAAATTTAAGATTTTAAGTACTTCCCCTTAGCTGGTAATAAGAAAGAAACTTTTAACCTTATAATTACGCACCACTGACATACAATAGTCAGATGTCCTTTCGCCCTTTTTGGTTTCTCGCTGAAAAGTAAATCATGCAACATGACTCCATACCTTTAAGAGCACTATGGTGATTTGTACTACTAAAAAGAATCTAAAAAGAATCTGCCAAGAACGTCGCTCTGTCGTACCTGTTATAAGGGCTGAAATCAACAAGTTCTTTCAACAAGTTCTATCTGTAAATAGCTGGAGTTTATAGTATGCGTCAGATCCGGTTGTGTCGCATGCAGACTATTTAAACCGGCAATAGAGTAGTTGAATCGAGGGCACTATGCTGTGATAGTTGCTCACGGAAACTGGATGTTCAAAAAAACAAATAGTCGCCCGAGAAGTTTTGACTATGAAGTTTTGATGAACACCCAGTTTCCAAGGGCAACTATCACAGCATTATGCCCGAGATTTTAACTGCTCTATTGTTTTTATTATTCAACAACAAAATTTTCCGAAGAGGACGAAAAGCTGAGTGGGCACTATGCGCGATATCAACTCCGTCTAGATATCTACGGGAAATTCAAGTGACCGATTTTCCGGTAAAAAAGGTGGCATCTCATTTGCAGAAAATGATTGTTTAAAGAGATACTGTTTAAACATCTACAAGCACACGGCCGGGCAATTATTAATTCAAACCCGGTTTGGAATAAATAACGAAAAGGTAAGTAACTGACTCCATATATACTTCTACTGTGTTTCAACCGTAGTTCCATTGTCTATTAATACTTTGTAACTGAGTAGCAGCTCTGAGTCACGAAATGTAAGAACAATTTGCAATCCTCCAATCTCAAGTTCACCAAACTGAATGAGCAAGGACACAACACAAGGCATGGAAACGAATATCGACTACCAATAGTTAAAACAAATTAGGGGAAGCAAAGGCTGTCCTATCATGCCATTAAAGAATGAAACAATCTAAGTGACGTTGTTAAACAATCTTCGAAAATTTCCCAATTTAAGTCTTTTTTCTGAATGAACTACTTAAGTATGCTATTCAATTTTTACATTTTTGCATAATTGTATTTTTTTTTCTCATTTTGTATCGATAATTTGCCTTCTACTTTTGAACACCATCATATGATGCATAAAAATTAGTTTACAGGACCTTGAAAATCATTAAAGCGAAGGAGCTTCCTGTTAAAATATCATTATAAATCAATAATTTTTTTTTTTACTAAGGATCGAAGCCTTCATTGTACGTCCTTATAACTATTATTTTATAGTACTATTTATAAATAAGCACAATCTTGGCAAAAACTAAGTGAGACAACTGCTTTGAAAATGGGACATTAGTCTTATACCGTAATGCGCGTGCTTTTGGAGCCTAAATTTGTTGTTAAAGGGCCTCCCCCTCCCCCCTCCCCCTCCCCCCTCCCTTCTCCCCCTCCCCCCTCCCCCCACTACTCAATGTTGGCCTGGCTGTCATCAAGGAAACATGTTAACTGAAAACCAGAAATTGTATAGGTAAAGGTCAAAATAGAGAAAACCGTAAAAGTGTCTCACCAGTTTCTGCCAAGATTGTCTGAGTGTCAATTTTTGAAAAAAGCTATTTACGTAAAAATATTTAGGCTTCAAAGAGAGATTTCAGAGAGGTAGACATAGTAAAAGAGTTTTTATGACTCTCCTACACGATTTGATACGTTTTAAGGCCCGTGCAAACGCACGGAACATTGTTGGACCAACATGGTTGCTCCAACATGTTGGACCCGTTTAAACACCCTGTTGGGTGATGTTTGATGAAACCCATCCAACATTTCTTTTGTTCTCGTGTTCAACAAACCGTATCGCAACAATGTTGGCCAACAATGTTGCGTGCGTTTTATAATTGCGTGCGTTTTATAATTACGCACCATTGACATACAATAGTCAGTTGTCCTTTCGCCCTTTTTGCGAGAAACCCTTTTTGGTTTCTCGCTGAAACGTCAATCATGCAACATGACTCCATACCTTTAAGAGCACTATGGTGATTTGTACTACTAAAATAATCTAAAAAGAATCTGCCAAGAACGTCGCTCTGTCGTACCTGTTATAAGGGCTGAAATCAACAAGTTCTTTCAACAAGTTCTATCTGTAAATAGCTGGAGTTTATAGTATGCGTCAGTTCCGGTTGTGTCGCAGACTATATAAACCGGCAATAGAGTAGTTGAATCGAGGGCATTATGCTGTGATAGTTGCTCACGCAAACTGGATGTTCAAAAAAACAAATAGTCGCCCGAAAAGTTTTGACTATGAAGTTTTGATGAACACCCAGTTTCCAAGGGCAACTATCACAGCATTATGCCCGAGATTTTAACTGCTCTATTGTTTTTATTATTCAACAACAAAATGTTCCGAAGAGGACGAAAAGCTGAGCGGGCACTATGCGCTGATAGTATCCCTCCGTGGCGGGCACTATCACGTCACGTGATTGCCCCTCGACCAATGAGAGCGGAGGAAAATTTGTTGTTGAACTATAAATATGAATAGAAATCAGACATATAACGTAGGTCACTGAAAACACAACGTCGCACGTCCATATGCCGACTCAGTTTATATTAAATACTGTACAATCAAAAACATAGCTAGATGGTCAAGGATCATCCTCAATTCAAAACAACAAATCTTTAACATTACGCGATATCTACGGGAAATTCAAGTGACCGATTTTCCGGTAAAAAAGGTGGCATCTCATTTGCATAAAATGATTGTGTAGAGATACTGTATAAACATCTACAAGCACACGGCCGGGCAATTATTAATTCAATCCCGGTTTGGAATAAATAACGAAAAGGTAAGTAACTGACTCCATATATACTTCTACTGTGTTTCAACCGTAGTTCCATTGTCTATTAATACATTGTAACTGAGTAGCGGCTCTGAGTCACGAAATTAAGAACAATTTGCAATCCTCCAATCTCAAGTTCACCAAACTGAATGAGCAAGGACACAACACAAGGCATGGAAACGAATATAGACTACCAATAGTTAAAACAAATTAGGGGAAGCAAAGGCTGTCCTATCATGCCATTAAAGAATGGAACAATCTAAGTGACGTTGTTAAACAATCTTCAAAAATTTCCCAATTTAAGTCTTTTTTCTGAATGAACTACTTAAGTATGCTATTCAATTTTACATTTTTGCATAATTGTATTTTTTTTTTCTCATTTTGTATCGATAATTTGCCTTCTACTTTTGAACTCCATCATATGATGCATAAAAATTAGTTTACAGGACCTTCTTGAAAATCATTAAAGCGAAGGAGCTTCCTGTTAAAATATCATTATAAATCCATAATTTTTTTTTTACTAAGGATCGAAGCCTTCATTGTCCTTATAACTATTATTTTATAAATAAGCACAATCTCGGCAAAAACTAAGTGAGACAACTGCTTTGAAAATGGGACATTAGTCTTATACCGTAATGCGCGTGCTTTTGGAGCCTAATTTTGTTGTTAAAGCCCCTCCCCTCCCCTCTCCCCCTCCCCCCTCCCCCCACTACACAATGTTGGCCTGGCTGTCATCAAGGAAACATGTTAACTGAAAACCAGAAATTGTATAGGTAAAGGTCAAAGAGAGATTTCAGAGAGGTAGACATAGTAAAAGAGTTTTTATGACTCTCCTACACGATTTGATACGTTTTAAGGCCCGTGCAAACGCACGCAACATTGTTGGACCAACATGGTTGCTCCAACATGTTGGGCCCGTTTAAACACCCTGTTGGGTGATGTTTGATGAAACTCATCCAACATTTCTTTTGTTCTCGTGTTCAACAAACCGTATCGCAACAATGTTGGCCAACAATGTTGCGTGCGTTTGCTCGGGCCTTTATAGTGTGTTAACATCGCTCTAGCGCAATATTCTATGTTTGGGATTCCTTTCTTAAGAACACAGGTAGCCCGAAATCTAAATATATATATATTTATCAAATAACAGCTTCCTAATTCCAAAAAAAAAAAAAAAACTAAATAGGTCAGACTATTCTACAACAAGTAATGCAGATAAATATATCAAAAAAGTAACGAAAGACCACGAAGGACCACGAAGGACCATGTTGTATAAAGAATTCAATATCAGAAATCTTTTAACAGAGTGGTATTCCGTGGTCCTTCGTCGTTTTTTTTTTTCAATTTTATATAAAGCTTCATACATTAATGGGTTTCTTTGTCTTAGCTGATCTCTTAGTGTTTCCTAACTGCCTAAAAGGGCAGATTTTTGATGTTGGTTAAATATTAACTTCCACGAATTCCACGATCGCTGGTTTTAAGGAATGCTCTTCAAAGACGATAAATCCGTTCCAATTTTTTATAAAACTTTGAAAAGTCAATGATGTTATAGTTTTGTTGAACAACCAAACACAGAAAATAGCTTAGAATGCAATTCCTTTTCATTTCTAGCGATTTTGCTTCGAAAAATCCATACCAGATATCAAATGTTCACAGTTGAGGCAAATAAGCGATATTTTCGCCTTTAATACAGCAAGTATGAGAAGAAATCTACTGCAAACACCTTATATATGTCTTTTTTCGTACTTATCATAAACTGTTTTGTAAAGAAATTAAGATATTTTGGTCGTTTTACTGATTTTTAGTATTTGATACATACAAACAATCTCGGCAAAAACTAAGTGAGACAACTGCTTTGAAAATGGGACATTAGTCTTATACCGTAATGCGCGTGCTTTTGGAGCCTAAATTTGTTGTTAAAGCCCCTCCCCCCACTACACAATGTTAGTAAGGAAACATGTTAACTGAAAACCAGAAATTGTATAGGTAAAGGTCAAAATAGAGAAAACCGTAAAAGTGTCTCACTAGTTTCTGCCAAGATTGCAGCTACCGAGCATATAAAGTTACGAAAAACAACTCAAAAACAACTTGAAAAGTCTCCCTGATTATCTTAATGCGATCTGCCGTGGCAATTGACTTTTCAAAGTTATTAAGATAAAAAGGTTACGTTACATTACATCTTATAAAAAAAGAGCAAAAAAACATATTACAGACATTTCAGACTTTCATCCCTACTTTGATTTCATCACGACCTAGATTTAACGTCCAAAACGTCAATAATTTTCGTTTGTTATATTTAAAATAATTATAAGAAATCACGCATCAGTACACAACACGCACGTTTGCCAATTCATATTTTATAAAAGAAAACGCTGTGCTGTATGAAGCCTGATATTCAAAGAGGGCCTGGGTCCTACGCTATCACTTTCTCCCCAAACTCGGTGGTTGCAGAGGAAGTAATAGCGTAGGACCCAGGCCGACTCAGAAAATCAGGCAAGGCTGTATGCAGTTAAAAATCACTCTGGGGATTGCCAGCACACTAGAGAAGTGTTCTGCAACGTGCTTTATAATTACTCACACAGCACATGCGTGAGTGTTGTAGTTTACTGATGTTATACCAATAAGGTCAGTTTAATTTATTCCCTAGACACTCTTTAGGCCTCCCCTCCCTACCCCCTTACATTGCCATTGTAATGGTCAAAACAATATTCACTGCATTTAAATATTATCTTTCTATATTTACCGTCATCTAGTTAGCATATAGAGTGCTTACACTATGTCCATGAAATAAAATCTAAATAGTTACTAACTAATAGTTTTTATTTAGTGACTATTAGTCACTATCACTGAACTGGAACAGCTTTAGTAACAATACACAATGAATAAAGTATTAACTTTCTATGGTTTTGAGTATTTGATTTCCCTTGTGTCTTGTGGTCTATTGTTACGAAAGCTGTTCCAGTTGAGTGATAGTGACTAAAAGTCACTAAATAAAAACTAATATGTAGGAACTATTTAGATTCTATTTCATGGACATAGTGTAAGCACTCTAGTCAGTTTCATTTTTTCTCTAGACACTTACTTCTTCAGGCCTCCCCTCCCTACCCCCCTTACATTACCATTGTAATAGTCAAAACAATATTCACTGCATTTAAATATTATCTTTCTATATTTACCGTCCTCTAGATATCACCCAATGGACACATTTATACAGTCACCATCTTGAGTAAACTATCATGTCAAATCGACCACACCCTCAAGATGGCCTATGGGCGTGGCTGGGTCTAATATGGGCTACATTATGTGGTGTGATGGTCGGTTGTATATCATATGGAAATGGTGTTGTCCTTCCAGCCCTCATGTTGGATTTGAATGAGAACCGCGAGAGAACAGGTACAACCACTTATATATTAGTGAGACCAAAAAGAGGGTTTAGCCTATGGAGCCTACGAAAATGCTGTGAAAAGCCTATGAAAAGCCTAATAAGTATGAAAAGGCTATGAAAAGCATATAATAAGCCTATGAAAAGTCTATATAAAGCCTATGAAAAGCGTATAAAAAGTCATACTAAAGCCTGTGAAAAGCCTATGAAAAGCAATGGGGCGAGATAGCAATGGGGCGAGATAGCAACGGTGTGAGGTAGCAATGGGGCGAGTTCCTTTCCGGTTAAGACCATTTGAAAACAGTCCATGTAGTACAAAAGTAACATCCTTAAGGTCAGACCTTCAGCCTCCATTGCAAAGGTTTGACATATACCAATTATTCACTAAAATCTGTAATATATTTTAATTATTTGTTGTCATTTTGCAGCTCTTATAGGATCCCTGACATTTGGAGTCTGTGTCTTTACCTGTGTTTTCTTCTGTCGACTGTGTGAACAATATCCATGTCGCTTAATCTCTGGTTTTAGTGTCCTCGCCTACGCCTTGGGGCTGGTATTGAGTTCTTTAGTCAGATCCGTCTATCTACTATACATAACATACAGTGTTCTTATTGGATTGGGTGCTGGGGCCAGCTTTTCTGCTAATTTTATTCACATAAGACTATCTTTCAAAAGATGGTATTCATTAGCTATAGGGATCATCTACGCAGGCGTAGGAATTGGCATGATGTCCATTGGACCCATAATGCAAGCCATGATTGCAAGGTTTGGATGGAGGAATGCATACCGAATCTTTGCTGGCCCGTTTGTATTTCTCTTTCTAACGGTTGGAGTTTTAGATCCAAATGTCGAGAAACACAGCGATGAACCAGTTCAAGAGTTACAGAATGTGAGAGCGCCATCGTCAATCTCAAGAAAGATCGTCCTTGGAGTTTTTGACTTATCGGTTTGGAGGTTTCCGGAGTTTACGCTGTCCGCAGTTGCAACTTCCTTTGGTGTTTTTGGTCACTACACAGCGCTTGTTCTTCTGGTTAGTAAAATAGTGTTTAATTCTCCAATGCCGTGAGAGTTTTTCTTCGGGTTATCCGGTTTTTCTCCCCTTCGCAAAAATTAAGAGCAGAGTTGTGTGCTAAAATATTTAAGGTAGTGAGTGTGGATCTCTTTTTATAGGACACTTGTGGGAGTTTTTACATAGGGATAACATCTAAACAATTCCTTTCTAGATGCCCTTTTTTAGTTATTTTTGTATTGTTTCGCCTGCTCTATTCAGCTTTTATATTTTGTATATGTATCTATTTAATTGCATCTGGAATAAATCTTTATTGTATTGTATTGTATTGTAATCTAGGGGGTGTCCCTTCAAGCACCGGACGCCACCCCCCCCCCCCCCCCCCTAGCGCCGCAATTACCCCTATTTCATTTAAGACCCCCTAACACCTTAAGAGCCCTTATCCAAATTTGCAATTTGGATACCCCCTGACAAATTTCTGGATCCGCCCCTGCTAGACATATATAGATTGAGACATTTAAAATGAATAAATCATTTTTAATAAAGCTTAAGCTAGCAATGCTGTTCTTTCCAGGGACAATACTCAGAGGATCTGGGCAACAGTCCTGACAAATCATCGATATTATACCTCTATCTCGGCATAGCATCTGTCGTGGCCAGGTTGATATCTGGTAGACTTTGTGACAATAGCTCCATCCAACCAAGATATGTTCACCAAGTAGGAGCCATCTTGTCAGGGGTTTCAACAATTCTCTTGAGTTTTGCACAGAACTATACTCATCTTATTATATTTGCTGTGTTCTATGGTATAGCAGATGGAGTATTTGTAACTACTGTAGCTATACTGTTTACAACTACTGTGGATTTGCCGAGGGTACCGCTAGCTTTTGGCCAGGCAAACATGGTCAATGCCATACCAGGTGCCGCCGGTGCACCTATAGCAGGTAACAATATTTATTTTGATAGGTAATGATACAGATGTAGCCTTACATTGCATCTAAAATTAATGTTTAAAATAAAATAAAGTAAAGTAAGGGGCTGTTTATATGAAGGCGAGTTGTCCCTTCTAGGGATAACTCTATTGTTTTATATTCCCGTGGGGACACAAAACAACCGGCTAGCAGGGCCAACTCGCCTTCATATAAACAGCCCCTAAGATATCCGTTTTGAATATATTATACAGCCTCCACATTACATACAACCCACAGCAGCTCCGCATAATTTATGCACACTTATCCTGAGTTGTATCGTAATTGTTAGGCAATAAACAAGTTAATATGAAGTAAATTCAATTACGATTTGTAGACGTTGTTCGTATCTATATAGTTTTAATCAAAATTATTTTTACTTTCTTCCGATTTTGGACGAATATACGGCATACAACCCACACTAGCTCCGCACAATTTATGCACACTTATCCTGAGCTGTTGTATCGTAATTCAGTGTTAGGCAATCAATAGACAAGTTAACATGAAGTAAATTGAATTGCGATGTTTAGACGTTGTTTATATCTACAGTTTCAATATTTCTTTACTTACCTCCGATATTGGAAAACTCATGCAGTGTCCTTCACATGATTTTGCATAATATTCTGGGTTGTATGGCATTGTATGCACAATCAACAATCTTTGTCAGGAACATATCATAATTAATAGTTTATTTAATTTCTTTGATTTAGGTCTTATAGCAGACAAGACAGGCTCTTACATCGGTTCTTTCATCATGTCTGGAGCCGCTACGATATTGTGTGGATTGTTGTTTTTCTTACATCTGTGTTTCTTTCGACACGAGACTAAACCACAAGAAATAATCCTTGATGACTTGACTGCTGAACCAGACGTGGGAATTATTCAGTCAAACTGTACTCAGGAGCTGGAACGAACAAATGGTGTTAGCGTTTCGAATGACCATTCATTGGCGTTTGTTGGTCCAGGGAACTCGATAGAGAATCTTAAGTGAGTTAAGGCCTGGGATTTTATGTCACAGCAAAAAAATACTAATATTGCAAAACCTTCATCAACATTCTATGTACTAAAATAGATTTTGGAACCCAAGTGACTATTAGGCTCCTCAACATTTTGAGTTGACAATAATTACAATTTGGTGGTGACGTGACCAGGAAGGTTGTAAAACGGAAATTTGAAAACGGGGTTAATTTATTGCAATAATTTCAATTATTTTTATGTCTTAAAATGTTAAAGTTATATTGTTGAAAATGTTCTGGCCCAGAATGAATGACTTCATTTAAACGGTAGCGAGAAAAATGCACATTTCAGAATATGTTGATTGGTCACGTGACCCTTTTAGGCAAATATCTCCAAAACAATCAATGATGGATAACCATTCTAGGCCAAGTTTGAATGACATTTAAAAAAGTAACCTAATAACATATATAATAATAATAATAATAATAATAATAATAATAATAATAATAATAATAATAATAATAATAATAATAATAATAATAATAATAATAATAATAATAATAATAATAATAATAATAACGGTTTATTTGAAGCTTATCTACATGGTAGCTCTACATCTTCAAAGTAACATAATGATTGTCAAATAGAAAAATAAATAGTGATATGGAAATAGTATAAAAGTTGTGTATATGAAAGTATGATAATCTACAAGTTATGAAATTCCAAGGCGTGTTTTAGCTTTGTTTAACAATAGTTTGTACACTTGTTTTGCAAATGTTTTAAAGTCTTTATTTTCTCGGGTAATTGCTGGAAGTTCGTTGTACAGCTTTGCACAGTTATCTTGGAAGGTTCCAGTTTCAAGTGGGACTACTAAGTGTATGGAACTGCTTGAACGTAACTGGCGGCCGACTTTGCGTATTTCTATCTTTAGGTAGTCTGGAAATGATGGATCCCACAGTGACCTATGGGCTAGGCGGAGAAGGTGATATTCTGTTCGCTCTTTAATTGGGAGCCACATAAGCCGTTGTAGTACGTCACTTTCGGTGGTATATCTATTAAGTACAAAGCTAGCTGCTGCGTTTTGAATTCGTTGTAATTTTCTTTGAAGGTATTGTGGGAGGGGATAGCAAACGACGTCATTATAGTCTAATTTCGATAGAACTAAACATTCCGCAAGTTGCTTCTTCACATTGGGTGGTGTTAAATTCTTCAGTTTTCGAAGGGTGGTTAAAACAGCATAACATGATGATGATAGATGCTTGCATTAATCTGGCTGGTGACTCTATCTACGCCATTTTGCTATGAAATTTCGAGCTTTTCTGGACTATGTAGCTGGTCACGTGACCAATGGGATGTCATGCTGGCATCAAAAAAATTCACACTTTCATTAAAATCTAACATGTACCTAAGTTAAATGATTTAACTTTTGAAACAAAGATTGAAATCAGTAGAGTACAAACAATACAATTAAAGTGTGCAACATAATTAGTACTAAATAGTGATATTTTATGCTAATTCTATTGTTTTCTATTGTTTAATTAGCATTATTTAGTACTAATTAGCACTACTTGTTTCATGGTTATATTGTTTGCACTCTATAACTAACATTTTATGAAAAATGGCTGCTTGACCCAGGCCTTAACTCACTGTTACGTACTTTTAGCTCAAAAACAATTAATAGAAGTAGTTATGTATGCACGCCCCTGTCGTTTTTCATGAGTAATCCATGAGTAATGAGTAATCCATGAGTAAGTTAAGAGTACAATAGACTGTGACGGTCATGAGTACAATGGTGAAATTCATGAGTACAATAGACTTTGACGTAATGGTGAAATTCATGAGTGCAATAGACTGTAACGTTATGGTGAAATTCATGAGTACAATAGACTATAACGGTCATGAGTACAATGGTGAAAGTTATGAATTCAGTAGACTGTGACTTAATGGTGAAAGTGATTTATGGTATAAATACGAAACCGCTATATTTGCTATAGTTATATAGTTGCTTTATTTTAACTAAACTTCACCAAAGTTAAGAAAATTACCCTACTAGTAGACAGCGCAGAAATGATGTTAAGAAGTGGTCGAGTTCTAAAAGTTGTGAAATTCAAACGAAAAGTAACGCGAAGAACATTTGACAATCTTCCAAAGAAAATAATCAATTTAAAGCTAGAGGAAAAAACGAATGAAAATTCTTGAAAAATTCTTGAGGAGCTAAAGCCGTTTATTTTCGATCTTGGTTTTAACTAGGCTCAGATTTCAGCCGTTGGGGTTTCGTGCGCCCGCGATACTCTCCCCCGTAACGGCTGGGCGCATCGGCTTCGAAACGTGTCGCGCATGTCCGTGACGTAATTATGCTAAAAGCATACAAAAACGGAATCGGAAATAAAATTTGTTGAAATGTAAGCTAATGTACATAAACTTTCCAACTGCCTGATTGTCAAAATGTCTTTTATTAAAATTTGTAAATGATTCGAATTCAATTCGAAACAACTCCTAGCAAAACCTGCATATCCTTTAGCAATTCCATCGGGTGTGTTATTTGTCAAAAGAACGAGACAAATCAGCGCAAAAGTTATTTCAATGGTAAACGTTTTGTTCATTCCAAGGATATAGTCCATTTTTATAGGATTTTGAGAAAAATCAAACAATAAAGAAGAAAATTACAGCTAGAGTCGTTTCGATACACATTGTTGACTCGTTTAGACATGTTTAGAGAGCCGCTTGAGTATATGTTACAACCGCGCATAATAAACCAGTTTTAATTTTGAAAGTAAACATATTGGATTTAAATGTAGTTATTCTAAGGGGCTGTTTATATGAAGGCCAGTTGTCCCTGCTAGCCGGGATAACTCTATTGTTTTATATTCCCCTGGGGACACAAAACAATAGAGTTATCCCGGCTAGCAGGGACAACTCGCCTTCATATATACAGCCCCTAAGAATATAGCTGTGTATTTTAGGTTTATTGAGAAAAAAATCAAGCAATAAAGACGATAATTACGAGTTTTGATACAAATGATAACTTACAATCACCGCCGTAATATATAATTAAAACTTCGTAGTTGTTTAGCATATTACTGATTCGTCATCCTGTTCTTGGCCTATCCTGTCTTTGGATGTTAAGAAGTTCACTTGGTCTCTCATGAAATAACCAAAACAATGGATCCACTCGACCCTTCCATGGTCGAAAACAAGCGGCGCTGTTGGAAAATTAATGATTTTCCTGAGCCAGTCAGTAGATAAACAAAACATCTTTGCCTTTTACTTATTCCTTCGTTGAATATCCTTAAATTTCTCGAAACCAAACGATTTCAAAGCATTTGAACAAGCACTTTCGAAGTCACTCTCAACCGCCACGATGTACACGGTGAATTTTAATTTATTGATTTATGCCCCTCGATTTTCGAGGGGCAAATCGTTAATTGGCTGAGAAAAAAAATGGCAAGTCGATGCGCCCAGCCGTTACGGGGGAGAGTATCGCGGGCGCACGAAACCCCAACGGCTGAAATCTGAGCCTAGGTTTTAACACGGTTTAAAGGAAATTGGTAACAAGGAAAGGATAGATCACATCGAACGGTCAAAAGGTAAAAAGGCAACTCTGGTTGAATTGATAAGTTGTGAAGCTGACAAAATGTTTATGGAAATATGAATATGGAAAAGTATATCTTCTTACAAGATATATAACCTCTGCATGCGCCTTGGCACGTGGCTGAAATCTTTGATACATCTGACGAGCATTACGAATGCTGGTCCATGCTTTTTGACAGCATAATAAATTACCATGCACCTACAAAACGGATGAGAGTGAGGGCTAAGGACATCCCTTATATGATAGATGGGTGGAAGCAAGCGATAAAGAAGAAACGCAAGTTTACGAAGAGATATGCTAAGCATCCAACGGAGGAGAATTTTCAGCAAAAGGAATTTTGGAGAAACAAGGCTGCTAATCTTCGAAGAAAAGCGATAAAAGACTATTGGTCTGTTACGACCGAATCTATGAACACCAATCCAAGGGAATTTTACAAGGTATTTAAACCTTTTTTAGACTCTAAATCATTACCTGTAGATGATACGCTAATTCAGCTGGAGAATGGGGATAATCTGATAAAGAATCAAACTGAGGTCGCAAATTAATTTATTTGCTGATCATTTTGCGAAGATTGCTTGCGATATCGGAGACCAAAGGATACTTTCTTCAAAAGAAGGTGAACTACAAAACCATAACAGTGTACAAGATATATATAAGAACTAATAAAAGAATCGTCAATGGACCACAATTTCAATTTAGCAAGCTTAAAGAGAATGAAGTGGAAAAGTCTCTTGCACTGTTAAAAGCAAACAACAGCGCAGGTCATGATGGGATATCTCCAAAACTACTGAAAATGGCGAGCAAGGAATTGGCACCATCCCTGACGAATATCTTCAATAAATGTATAGAGGACGAAAGCTGGCCAACTGAATGGAAGAAAGGGGACTGGGTTCCTGTGTACAAAAAAGATGATCATAAAAATGTAAAGAACTACAGACCGATTACTGTCCTACCAATCGTGGATAAAGTATTTGAGCAGTTGCTATCATAACAGGTAGCACAGTACATCGAACCCTACTTAAGTAACAGCTTAACAGCATATCGTAAAAGGAACAGCTGTATGACAACATTACTGAAGCTCGTGGAGGACTGGAAGTATTCACTTGACAAAAATGTAGTTGGAGTGCTCTCGTCTGACCTTTCAAAAGCGTTTGACTCCTTATTTTCACCGTTACTACTGGCAAAATTAAAGGGATATGGCTTTAGCGACAGTGCTCTTAGTTTGCTAAGGTCGTATTTCTCAGAAAGAAAGAACAGAGTCAGAATTGGAAAAGAAATTATGAGCGAATGGCGAGAAATCGACAGAGGTTGTCCTCAAGGCTCGGATTTTGGCTCTCTGATCTGGAATATATACCAAAATGATCTGGTATATAATATTGGGAATAGCAATTTAATGATGTACGCCGACGATCACCAGATTTATACAGCAGGACAGACGATTGACAACGTTCAAGATGTACTTGCTGATGAAGGAAACGCTATCTCGAGTTGGTACGAGCAAAACATGTTAAAATGCAACCATGATAAGTTCCAAGCAATAAGCTTTGGGAGACAGAAACAAAGAAACAAGGAACTAAACATTAACATCAAGAACAATAGTGTCAAGAGTACATGTCAAATGAATCTGTTGGGTGTCACAATTGATGATCAGTTAAAGTTTAACACTAATATAGAAGAACTGTGTAAGAAAGTTGCAAGGAAAGTTGGAGTTATCATGAGACTGAGAAACCTCTTGCCAACTAAAGCAAAACTAAAAATTCATAAAACTTTTATTTTACCACAATTAACATACTGTCACGTAGTGTGGCATTTCTGTAGAGCATCAGACAATAGGAAAGTAGACCGATTGCAAGAAAAAGCATTGAGAGCAATCTATCGAGATAAAAACAGTACGTATTGGGAACTCCTCGCAAGGGTTAAACTTCCAACCTTAAATACATCGTAATGTATCAAGTTAAGAATAACCTTAGTCCAAAATACATAGTAGATATTTTCAACTCTAACAAAACAGGATATAACCTTCGAAATTCTGAGAATTTAACAATTCCCAGAATAAACACTACGACATAGGGCAAACATAGTTTAAGATATATAGGTCCAGTTATCTGGTCCAAACTGCCTAAAGACATTAAGGAACCTAAATCAACTAGACGCTCTGTGAGCGATTACTCGGGCTACTGAACAGAAGGGATTCTGAGGGATTGAAATTCATAATGTATCATAAATAGATCATACACAATAAATACACATTAAATATACAGCGGTACCTCTATTAAGCGGTCACCCATTAAGCGGTCATCCTCTATTAGGCAGTCACAATAAAAAGTCCCAAATCTATTATTATATCCAAGGAGATGACAAGTTTTTTTTGTATTTTGATGCATTGGTTGGTATTTTTAAACGGCATTTAAAATGTTTCATAAATTCACATATTTACACAAAGCTGTCCTGAGACACTAATAGGAAAATGTGAAGAAGAACGAAATTGCTGATTAATGTTAACAAAATGTTTAAAATGTGCACAAATTAAAAATAAACAAATAATCATTTATGACTAATTTTAGGTTATTTTAAATGAAAAAAGTCCTTACCCCAAATTTCATGTTTTTATTGAGAAAATGAAAACCAAGTTACCTTTTGAGAAAAAAACGTCACGAAAATAAAGATGGACAGTTATTGAGGCATTTGTGCGTTTTTTTGGGGGGGGGGGGGGGGGGGGCTGTATGAATGTCTTCGACATATATTTCTATGTACCGGGATGCCTGTGTTACAAAGTGTTGTATGTGTTATATATATATATTAGAGAATATTTTAAGATATTTTTATCTCACCTCATAGTATAAAAACTATAATTTATTTTACTAAAATAACTGCAGGGTATATCTTGGGGTGGGCGGGTTGGGGTGGGGTGGTCGTGGTGGGTGGGCGTTTTAAATAACAAAATAACATAGTATTTTGAAATTAATTAATTTTTTTTTATCCATAGATAGGTAGATAGGTGTCCACCATCATATATATTGTCACTATATATTGTAAACTAGATTTCTCCGACACGTTAATAAAGTCTCTAAAGGCATATTTTCTTCTTTTTGTAGATACTTTTAAGGCGGATTCATCTCCCTTGCGCTTATTTCTATTCATAGAGTTTTCATTTGTTATTATATATTCATAAAAATTTCTCTCCATCTCTTCCTGGTGTTTGAGAAGTCGTGCAAATGACTTTTGTAGATTTGGTACTTTATCCCCTATCAGTTCCAGTTTCATCATAATTTTTTGAAGGAATGCATACTCCAAGTCTACTCCATTTTAACCATTTAGCGCGCTCTTCGGTATCCATTTGATGAACTCTTGAACTTGATCGAGATGATTTGCCAGTCGAGCAAGGTTAGTGCTTTCACACCCAAATACAGGACAGTTTCTCCTTCTCCAGTGCGACTCATGCTGAGCTCTGGACTTGACTAAAGTTTCATAGGCTTAGGTTATACGTCGAATGTCACTTGTGCCGAATACAATTCAAACAATAGAGAACTAGGCGGTCTTCAGTCTTTGTTGTAATTGCATTCGGCACAAGTGAGATTCGACGTATAACCTAGGCCATAGAAAATGATCTTGCAGGCCTCCAAAAACTAAATAATTCCCTCTAATCTTCCTCGCTATGTACTCTAGTGACTTAATTACATGTTTACTAAGCATGGAAATCTCGTCAATAACCAGCGTTTCTGCATCTATCCACCTTCTACAGGCCAAATCGTTATTAGACTTTACGAGTCCAAGAAGACTCGTTAAAGACCCGCAAAAGAATGGAGAGTTGTTGTGCAAGCAATTCCAGTACTACATGCCGGACCGGACGTAAACTTTTTTGCTTTGATAGTTCTTTGTGAATTGCCTTCACAGTGAAGGTCTTGCCTGTCCCTCCTTGTCCAGTGAGGAATTTCGAATGCCCAGCAATGCACAAATCAATGACAGTTTGCCTCTCTACTAATATACTTCAAGTAATAAGTGAGGTGGAGTGGCTTGGATATATTTGGAGTCCAGGTATGAGGTTGAAACATCCGCGTTATCACTTGTCATAAAAAAACTGTGATGGTCTACACCCCATGATTAATCTTGGTGGACGTTATTACCTTAGTACTTCTAGTGGAACATTACAAACTAATATGGGAACTTTGACGGTTTCACCGTTAACCATTTACCACTTTCCCTGTAATGTAACATTTAATGGAATGAAAGCGGGATTGTCACAGTGCCCTAGACGGATGGAGATAACATTACCAATATTTAAAAAAGAAACATTGACCTACGTACCTTGGAACCTTAAAGATGATTACCAACTAAAACTACATTTCATTGAAAATACCAGCACCAATCAAGATAACTGACAACGTAACTAAACAGCTGAACAAACTTTATGACTTATATGATCAAAGGATGAAGGATGATATAGACATTGCTAATCATGATATTGACCAAATTAAGGAAGAAAATACAACTACTCAAGACGAAATAATCATTTACACCGTAGCTGCCTTCACAGGATTTAACACCATTGTTAACATCATCGTAATCATAGTGTATTGTAGAAGACCACCACCACAACAACGCCCACACCGACGTCGTCATCGCCAGAACTAAATAAACATTGTACTTTAATCATAGATGTTTAACCGCCATTGCATCTGCTGCCGCAACAGGCAGGGCGACAATATTACACTAATCGTGTTGCCCTGCTCCACGAGGAGTGTTGGTTACAACATATCGTGAATGGGACGTTGAGCTGCCCCGGCAGTTGTGGTAGGATGCTGTGGCCCGTTAATGACGGGGAACAGGACCGTTCGCCTAGAGGATATATCCCCGTCTGGCTACGATTCACCGCCACGTTTGTTGTGCCAAGGGGGCTCTACCCGCCAACAAGCCCCAACACCCCATTCAGCAGATACTAACGCTGATTTATAAAAAAAACATTTATAGAACTTGTAGAAAATTTTTGTAATGCATGCAAACAATTTATATTATGACATTTATTCTTTTATATTTTGATATATTCACGTTTATATTGTTATAGTTAAGAAATTTATATCTTTATATTATCATTTTATATAGCCTCATTTTATATAATCAAGAAATACGATGTATCGGGAGATACATCAAACTAAGAGGGGGAGCATGTTAGACTACGACTCCCTACCTTTTAAGTATTAATTATTGATTTATCAATTTACATAATTATTTCTAGTAATTGCTACACGCATAGACAAGTAGTAATCATTTCGGGTTACTCGCATTTTGTTATTCAAGATAATTCTTTTAGTTTCAAGTTCGGAATCGTTAGAAACGTTTTGAATAAGTCATTGTACGACTTAGTTTCGTTCTTGTCTTAATTTTGTAAAGAATTGACTTAGTTTTAAGTAATGACGCAGTTCATGAATTAGAGTTTTATTTACACCTATAGTCAAGTGAGTAACATAACGTACATAGAACCAAGGTCGTTCTGAGTAGGGAATTCTCCTCAGAACGAACCATTCCCTTAATTGGCAAATGTTTACATTAACCTTGCGGCACGTTGGGAGTTCTGTTTGGGTTATGTCTCACACATATAAGTCCGATGTAATAAGAATTGTAGTCAGTCGAAGTTAGAAGTATAAAGAAGGAGTTTGCAATAAAAAGAAAAGAGACAAAGAAAGCGTTGAAGGTACGTTTTCACTGCCGCGATGATCCCGTAGTCCAACACTGGGTTCTTCGTCAAGGCCATAAACTTTGATAAACTTTAAACTGATATCGATTTATATAATTATCAGCGCTGAATAGCGGCAAGAGATTAAATATAATACGGTATTTTTATTTTAAACTGTCAGAAATCTGTCGAAATCTATTGTTTGTAAAGTGATATTCAACAGGCAAGACACGCTTCAAGAGCCAACTGGTCCCTTCAACTGCTGGTCCACATATTTTTAAAGCGCATCTTATATATATCACTGTTTTGTGTCTCCCAGACGATATATTTAAACAAACAACCCATGCTGTCGTTAAATTTGATTATCATACAATCCTTTAGTCATTAATTTGAAGAAGAATTACGCGGGTGGATTTTTTAAGGCCGGATTTAAAAAAGGTACTCAAATCTGTTTCATCCCTTCTCTAATTTCTGTGTGTATATTGGGTGTGCGTTACTCTAATACGTTACGCTAATTAATGCGCTCTCAAGTTACCAACGGCACACACAGGTCAGTAACACTATACTGATTACCGGAAACTCTAAGGATTAAATACAGCACAGGAAATCCAAAGGCACTCATGATTATAATAGATTTTATTTCATTGTATAATTTATTTCATGATCATATAAAAGCGACACAAAGCCGGGCTCCCTGTGACATGACTCCATACCTTTAAGTACGGTGGCCGAGAGCGGCAATAAAAAAAGTCAAAGTGAAAAAAGTCAAAGTGAAAAAAGTCAAAGTGATTTAGGGCTATATGACAAATATAAAATGGAAAAAGTATGAAAAAGTCTAAAAGTTAAAGTGATTAAGGGCCGTATTACAAAGTGAAGTTGCCTTTTTGACCTTTGCCATACACACGCATCTGGCTTTTGTTAGAATCGACTTTGTTACTTTGTCACAAAACACTTTGCCCCATGCAACTTGTCACAGAACACTTTCGCTTCTCTGTTGGACTTTTTGCTTTAGTCACCTGACTTTTTTGTTGCCGCTCTCGGCTATCAATGTGGCCGAGAGCGGCAGTAAAAAAAGTCAATGTCAGATTCAACGGCGTTCCTTGCGTTACTTCTCATACGTTCCTTATTTGAGAACTGATGGGAAGAAAGCTAGTGGAAATAAAAACTGTCTTATGTAAAAAGAGCTATGCGAGAAAACATTGACCTGTATGTAAACAAACAAAAACAAAAAGGAAAAAGGAAAAAGAAAAAGTACGCAGGCTAAGAAAAGGGAGTGTATATAAAAAGTGGTGAGACTGATGGGGGTGATAATGACATGGGGGTGAAAGAGTGATGTAATAAAAAGGGAAATAAATAAATTAAAAATAAATTAAAAAATAAATAAATAATAAAAATAATAATAATTTATAATAATTTAATATTTCTATAGCGCAAAAATTCATTATAAAGTATATGATCTAATGCGCTTTATAAAATTTACAATTTAAAAACATGAAAAATCCTAACTAAGCTAAACTATACTACAATATTTATAAGATATTCAAGCTCTACTATTTACATTATAGATATTTACACTTATTGAATAAAAATTGTTTTAAATATATAATAGGACAAAATAGAAATTTATGTCAAACAAAACAAAAAGTTCCTAAATAAAACAGAAAAAGCAGAATATATAATAAACAATAAAACTATCTAAAAACATGGGTCTATAATAGCTTCTTGAATGTTGTAATGCTGTTTGCAGACCTTACGCTAAGAGGAAGTGCATTCAATAATATTGGAGCTGCGACCTTGAAGGCCCGGTCTCCCGTTGTCTTGCCTGATTTGATTTCAGGTCTAGCTAAAAGGTTGTTACTTATGGTTGTTACTAATAAAAGAATAGATACTGATAAAAAATGGATAAATAAATCAATAAATAAGTAAATAGATAAAAGGTGAGTAAATAAAAAATAGATAAATAAATAATTAGAAAAAATAAATAAATGAATAAATAAATCAACAATCAAAAATTAAATAAATAAAAAATAAATAAAGGTCGAATAAATAAAAAAATAAATGAATAAATAGAAAATGAATAAATAGATAGAAAGTAGAAAATAAATAGATAGATAGATAAATAAATAAATATAAAATAAATGAGATAGATAGAAAATAAAATTGAATCTGACTTTGACTTTTTTACTGCCGCTCTCGGCCACCTTGATGGCCGAGAGCGGTAATAAAAAAGTCAGGTGACTAAAGCGAAAAGTCCAACAGAGAAGCGAAAGTTTTCTGTGACAAGTTGCATGGGGCAAAGTGTCAAAGTGTTTTGTGACAAAGTAACAATGTCGATTCTAACAAAAGCCAGATGCGTGTGTATGGCAAAGGTCAAAAAGGCAACTTCAATTTGTAATACGGCCCTAAATCACTTTAACTTTTAAATTTTTTCATACTTTTTCCATTTTTCATCTGTCATATAGCCCTAAATCACTTTGACTTTTTCAACTTGACTTTTTTCATTTTGACTTTTTTATTGCCGCTCTCGGCCACCGTATTTAAGAGCACTATGGTAATTTGTACTACAGTTGAACCCCGCCTTACGGCCACTCGCTTAATGCGGCCACCCCTTTATTGCGGCCAGTTTTTCAGGTCCCGACGAAATGCATGCCCATACATTTTCAATAAAATTTACCCGCTTAATGCGGCCACGCCGTTAATACGGATACTTTGGGATGTACCATCCGTGACCGGATTAACGGGGTTCCACTGTAGTAAAAATAATCTGCCAAGATCATCGCACTGTCGTACCTGTTACATTAAAGGGCTGAAATCAACAAGTTCTTTCAACAAGTTCTATCTGTAAATAGCTGGAGTTTATAGATTGCGTTACATCGGGTTGTGTCGCAAGCTATAGATGAATAGAAAACAGACATATAACGGAGGTCACTGCAAACACAACGTCGCACGTCCATATACCGGCTCAGTTTAGAGTCTATATTAACTACTGAACAATCAAACAACACAGATGGTTAAGGGATCATCCTCAATTCAAAGAAACAAACCTTTAACATTACGCGATATCAACTCCCGTCTAGATATCTACGGGAAATTCAAGTGACCGATTTTCCGGTAAAAAAAGGTGGCATCTCATTTGCATAAAATGATTGTGTAGAGAGATACTGTATAAACATCTACAAGCACACGGCCGGGCAATTATTAATTCAAACCCGGTTTGGAATAAATAACGAAAAGGTAAGTAACTGACTCCATATATTTCTACTGTGTTTCAACCGTAGTTCCATTGTGTATTATGTACTTTGTAACCGAGTAGCAGCTCTGAGTCACGAAATGTAAGAACAATTTGCAATCCTCCAATCTCAAGTTCACCAAACTGAATGAGCAAGGACACAACACAAGGCATGGAAAATTGTGTATTAATACTTTGTAACCGAGTAGCAGCTCTGAGTCACGAAATGTAAGAACAATTTGCAATCCTCCAATCTCAAGTTCACCAAACTGAATGAGCAAGGACACAACACAAGGCATGGAAAATTGTGTAACCGAGTAGCAGCTCTGAGTCACGAATTTTTTTTTTACAAAGGATCAAAGCCTTCATTGTCCTTATAACTATTATTTTATAGCACTATTTATAAATAACCAACTACCGAGCATATAAAGTTAATACGAAAAACACAACACAAATATGGACAAGTCTTCCGATATCTTAGTATGATCTGACGTGGCAATTGACCTTTCAAAGATATTAACATAAAAACGTTACGTTACGTTACATCTTATAAAAGAGTGAAAAACATACCGTTATTTCAGACTTTCATCCTTTGTCGAAGTAGAAGGAATATAAAAAGACAAAGGTTTAACTTCCAAAATGTCAATAACTTATATTATATGATGTGTATAAAATAAATATACGAAATCACGCATTCTTATGAGAGTACACAGCACGCGCGTTTGCATGTTGATCAAATATGCAAATTCATATCATTTGTAAAAGAAATAGAAAACTAATTGCTGTGCTGTATGAAGCCTGGTTTTCAGAGCGGGCCTGGGTCCTACGCTATCACTTTCTCCCCAAACTCGGTGGTTGCAGCATGGGCAGCAGAGTATCATTCGCGTTTGTATTCGCTTGTAATCTCCGTGTATTTATAGTTACCAACGGTCGCTTATTTGCTTGGTTTGTTATTCCCTTGACCTTCGTCTTTATATGTCTAGCTCCTATTTCAATCTCGTGATATTGGTCTATCTAGTATTAATAGCGATCGCATGTCACTCGGTTACTAATCGGTAACTTCTTTAACTGCCCCTCTACCGGTTGCTGCAGAGGAAGTAATAGCGTAGGACCCATGCCGACTCAGGTCATGCTGTATGCAGTTAAAAATCACTCTGGGGATTGCCAGCACACTAGAGAAGTGTTCTGCAACGTGCTTTATAATTACAGCACACGCGTGAGTGTTGTAGTTTACTGATGTTATACCAATAAGGTCAGTTTAATTTATTCCCTAGACACTCTTTAGGCCTCCCCTCCCTACCCCCTTACGTTAGCATTGTAATGGTCAACAACAATATTCACTGCTTTTAAATATTATCTTTCTTTATTTACCGTCCTCTAGTTATCACCCAATCGAGACATTAAAACACCATCTTGAGTAAATTATCATGTCAAATCGACCACATCCTCAAGATGGCCTATGGGCGTGGCTGGGTCTAATATGGGCTACATTATTTGGTGTGATGGTCGGTTGTATATCATTTGGATATGGTGTTGTCCTTCCAGTGCTCATGTTGGATTTGAATGAGAACCGCGAGAGAACAGGTACAACCACTTATATATTAGTGAGACCAAAAGAGGGTTTAATTTCAATTTTATTTTATTTTGCACACAAAGAAAATAGTTTAAATACAAAGAATACAAAATTATAAATATTATAGTTAATTATAATATAAAATAAATTAAATAGCACAGAAAAGGTGCCGGTGGACTGGAGTAACTAAAGTTTTCGAGCCAGTCCACCAGTAGATTAAACAAGTGGTGAGAAGACGTGTTCTTTAATTATATAAATATAATAATAATAATAATATATATAATAAAGTTTAGTAGAACTAAATAAAAGTCTAAATATAATTAATTAAGCACTTTTGTTTTATTGTTTTAATAAATGATTTACGTGGGAGCAACTTTATAGACTCCTCAATTGAATTCCAGATTTGTATTGCACAGAATCTTAAGGATGATTTGCCATAATTAGTGCTAACTTGAGGTAGAAAAAAATTTGATTTAGGTTTAGCCTATGAAGCCTACGAAAATGCTTTGAAAAGCCTATGAAAAGCCTATGAAAAGTCATACTAAAGCCTGTGAAAAGCTTACGAAAATACTTTGAAAAGCCTATGAAAAGCCTATGAAAAGCCTGTGAAAAGGCTATGAAAAGCCTATGAAAAGCCTATGAAAAGCCTATGAAAAGCCTATGAAAAGCCTGTGAAAAGGCTATGAAAAGCCTATGAAAAGCCTATGAAAAGCCTGTGAAAAGGCTATGAAAAGCCTATGAAAAGCCTATAAAAAGCCTATATAAAGCATATATAAAGCCTATGAAAAGCATAGGAAAAGCGCATGAAAAGTCATACTAAAGCCTGTGAAAAGTCTATGAAAAGCAATGGGGCGAGATAGCAATGGGGCGAGATAGCAACGGTGTGAGGTAGCAATGGGGCGAGATAGCAATGGGGCCAGTTCCTTTCCGGTTAAGACCATTTGAAAACAGTCCATGCAGTACAAAAATAACATCCTTAAAGTGCACCTGACGCCTTTCATGATATTTTGCCAATCTGTTGTACATGAGGTGTATAATAAGTGTACTTAATATTTCTTGATGTCGACCTCTCCTTTTTGAGATATAAACATTTGAAATCTGAAAATGCAAAGTGATGTCATCCCAGGAATTTGTCAAAGTTTTGTTTCAGAGCTGACAGCAAGCTAGTTTTTGTAAAGTAGTAAGAATGTTAAAGGTAGTGTCAGCCTCCATTGCAAAGATTTGACATATACCAATTATTCACTAAAATCTGTAATATATTTTAATTATTTGTTGTCATTTTGCAGCTCTTATAGGATCCCTGACATTTGGAGTCTGTGTCTTTACCTGTGTTTTCTTCTGTCGACTGTGTGAAAAATATTCATGCCGCTTAATCTCTGGTTTTAGTGCCCTCGCCTACGCCTTGGGGCTGGTATTGAGTTCTTTCGTCAGATCCGTCTATCTACTATACATAACATACAGTGTTCTTATTGGATTGGGTGCTGGGGCCAGCTTTGCTGCTAATTTTATTCACATAAGACTATATTTCAAAAGATGGTATTCATTAGCTGTAGGGACCATCTACGCAGGCTCAGGAATTGGTATGCTGTCGATTGGACCCATAATGCAAGCCATGATTGCAAGGTTTGGATGGAGGAATGCATACCGAATCCTTGCTGGCCCGTTTGTATTTCTTTTTCTCACGGTTGGAGTTTTAGATCCAAATGTCGAGGAACACAGTGAAGAACCTGTTCAAGAGTTACAATATGGGAGAGCACCATCGTCAATCTCAAGAAAGATCGTCCTTGGAGTTTTTGACTTATCGGTTTGGAGGTTTCCGGAGTTTACGCTGTCCGCAGTTGCAACTTCCTTTGGTGTTTTTGGTCACTACACAGCGCTTATTCTTCTGGTTAGTAAAATAGTGTTTAATTCTCCAATGCCGTGAGAGTTTTTCTTCGGGTTATCCGGTTTTTCTCCCCTTCGCAAAAATTAAGAGCAGAGTTGTGTGCTAAAATATTTAAGGTAGTAAGTGTGGATCTCTTGGAGTCTCCCCAATTAGTATAGGACACTTGTGGGAGTTTTTACATAGGGATAACCTCTTAACAATTCCTTTCTAGATGCCCTTTTTTAGTTATTTTTGTATTGTTTCGCCTGCTCTATTCAGCTTTTATATTTTGTATATGTATCTATATTTAGTTGCATCTGGAATAAATCTTTATTGTATTGTATTGTATTGTAATTGTATTGTAATCTAAGGGTGTCCCTTCAAGCACCGGACATCCCCCCCCCCCCCCCCCCCGGCCCCCTAGCGCCACAATTACCCCTATTTCGTTTAAGACCCCCTAACACCTTTTTTAAATGGTGTTAAAAGAGCCTTTCATTTGAAATTTGGATACCTCCTGAAAAAATTTCTTGAGACATTTAAAATGAATAAATAATTTTTAATAAAGCTTAAGCTAGCAATGCTGTTCTTTCCAGGGACAATACTCAGAGGATCTGGGCAACAGTACTGACAAATCATCGATATTATACCTCTATCTCGGCATAGCATCTGTCGTGGCCAGATTGGTATCTGGTAGACTTTGTGACCATAGCTCCATCCAACCAAGATATGTTCACCAAGTAGGAGCCATCTTGTCAGGAGTTTCAACAATTCTCTTGAGTTTTGCACAGAACTATACTCATCTTATTATATTTGCTGTGTTCTATGGTATAGCAGATGGAGTATTTCAAACTACTGTAGCTATACTGTTTACAACTACTGTGGACTTGCCGAGGGTACCGCTAGCTTTTGGCCAGGCAAATATGGTCAATGCCATACCAAGTGCCGCCGGTGCTCCTATAGCAGGTAACAATATTTATTTTGATAGATAATGGATGTAGCCTTCCTTTGCATCTAATACTTATGTTTAAAATAAAGTAATTAACTCAAATTGAATATTCTTCATAATCAGCACCGTATAAAACACACAGCAGCTCCGCATAATTTATGCACACTCATCATGAGTTGTATCGTAATTGTTAGGCAACAAATCGGTTAAGATGAAGTAAATTGAGTTGTTATGTTTAGACGTTGTTCCTACATCTATAGTTTCAATCGAAAATATTTTTACTTTTTCTTTTGATTTTTGAAAAACAACTGGCATACAACCCACAGTAGCTCCGCATAGTATATATAGAGGATATTACATGGGCGCACGGAGATATGAATTTTATCTTTGAGTGTTGATAAGATATCCCACGAGTGAGCGCAGCGAATGAGTGGGATATCTTTTCAACACGAGAAGATAAAATTCATATCTCCAAGCGCACATGTAATGTTCTGTTTATTATATAACAGATTGAAGAAAATTTTTTTTTTTTTGAAAGTTGATTGGTTGAGAGTTATATCACACATGTGCGATATCAATGATATCTTCATGACTAGGATAGGCTTTTTATCTAGTTGATATCACTCGGTATACCACTATATGTTATATAATAAGCACACATGAGTTGTATCGTCATTGTTGGCAATAAATCCGGCGGTTAATATGAAGTAAATTGAATTACGATGTTTAGACGTTGTATATATCTATAGTTTCAATCAAAACTAGTTTTACTTATCTTTGATTATGGACAAAAAGATGCCATACAACTCATAGTATCCTTCGCATAATTTTGAGTTGAATTTTGATTTTCGAAACCATTTTGAGTTGTATAACATAGTATGCTCAAAAACCCGATTTTCTTTATTTTTCTACTACTTTCTTCTCTCAACGTTCAACGTTTGTCTCGCTTCGATGCAAAGGCCCGGCTACTTTTCAAGATGACGCAGGGAACTGTGAAGGGGACTATTCAAGTCATGCAAATACAATGGATAAAATATAAAATATCAATAAATCTTGTTATCATCAACATCACAAATAGTTTATTTCTTTGATTTTAGGTCTCATAGCAGACAAGACAGGCTCTTACACCGGTTCTTTCGTCATGTCTGGAGCCACTACGATGTTGTGTGGATTGTTGTTCTTCTTGCATCTGTGTTTCTTTCGAAACGAGACTAAACCACAAGAAATAATCCTTGATGACTTGACTGCACCAGACGTGGGAAATATTCAGTCAAACTGTACTAATGAGCTGGAACGAACAACTGATGTTAGCGATGCGAATGACCATTCAGTTGGCATTTTTTGGTCCAGGTCACTTGATAGAGAATGTTACATACCTGTAGCTCAAAAATAATTAATAGATAGGATAAACAATAGTTAATATATTTAATAAAGATTGCAGATTAATGAATATTGATTGGATTTTAGTTTAGTTTATTTCGTTTTATTGAATTTCAGTTTAGTTTTATTTAGTTTTATTTTGTTCTAGTTCATTTTGTTCTAGTTCATTTTTTTGTTCTAGTTCATTTTATATTTTAATTGCATTGAGTAGTAGTATGTTGTGCATGAAATTACCCTTTTTTCGTGAGGAGGATGAGGTGGCTCATTAGCATGGAGCAAGGAGCAAACGAGGGGTTCACGAGGAGTTCCCGATGAGCAGGGAGGGCAGGGAGCAATCGGAGAGCGAACAGTCACGTGGACAACCATGACATAAAAGCAATCCTGTTCCCTGCAGATTATTGCGACTATTGTTCTCTAATGAATTTAAAAAAGCGATAATAATTTTTTTTTAATAAAAAAAAAAGAAGTAGAGACTTTTTCAGTTTGTTGAATTATTTATTACTATTCTTCATCATCACTAGAACGATTATTAGGGTGGTGACTACTACCACCACAATGATCATTACATGACACCAAGATACTTTTTACGGTATCATGATTAAGTGGAAAATGATGCTTACAAATAGGGCAATTGACTACTTGATTTAAACGAGGAGATCTCAAAGAGGCATCGTGCCACTGACATCTAGTGCAACCAACGATACTTTTAATATCAATATTGGAATCTCCACAATGAGCACAAGCATGTTTTTTCTCCTTTTCGTCATTTTCGGCTTCTTCTTCATCAAAGTTTCTATTTCCTCCATCTTGATTTCCACTATCTTCGTCATCGGAATCTTCTTCTTCCTCTTCTTCTTCCGCTCTCTCTTCGTCATCGGAGGTCATTCTTTCGTTATCCTGTTCATTTTCAAATTTTTCCTGTACTTTTTTTCAGCACTTCATTCAAAACCTTTTTATTTTTGATCCACTTCCGAGTTCTGCCAGCCTATCCATAAATGACTTGAGGGCGGGAGGCTCTGAAATTTCTTTGTTATACGGGAGAAGCACATATTCTATAAGATCAACAATATTGGTTCTAGAAATGCGACGCTGATTTTCCTTATTCCAGTTAAAATAAATGCGCTTGTTCCCTTGTTCCCTAAAACCCCTGCGAGGGGCTCAACAATTCAGCTTGCTCTTCAAGCCTCGACGAATATAGGACATACGCAGAGACATGATAAATGGGTTGGCAAGGGACTGGAACTGAACGAACGTTCCATATAAAGGCAACGAAACGTACTTGAAATCCTCCGTGACGTCATTTCCGTAGATCATTTGTATAGTCGCACATATGATAGTTGGGCAGTAAAGCAGAACTGATGACAGCACCAGCATTACCATGGTAATACTACGTTTGAATTCTTGGCGTCGTCTTGCTCTATATCTATGTTGGTTGCTCCGTTCTGTGTCATCATTGTCATCTGTTATTAAGCTAACAGAATTATCGGATTCATGTTGTTGATCCGTTTGTACTGTTCCGTTATGTTTCTTACCGTCCTCGTCCGCTACGTTGTGTCCTGCCCTGTCCTGCCCCGTTGTGTTTTTAAGTGTCCCGTCCTGGCTCATAGCGTTATCGTCTGCCCTGTGATGGCCCATATTGTTATCGCCCGTCCCGCTCTGACCCGTAGCCTTATCGTACGGCCCGTCGTGGCCCTTCTGCGTGCTGCAGTTCCATTGCACTACGGTTAGTTGTGCAGCAATTTGTCGTCGTTGGCGATGGACTGTTATCCGAACTTTTATCGTACAAAACAAAATGAGCCCAACATTAACCACTACAACGACCAGAGTTGGGACTTTGCGCAGTGCTTCGGATCCATGCGCTATGATTCTTGTCATTATAAGCGTTGTTGGTAAAGTTAACCAGACTGCGCAAGTGATAATGAGAGTGAATTTAGTCGTTATTTTCTCTCGGTAAAAGATCGGGTATTCAATGGCCAGGTATCTCTCAAACGATAGTATCATTAAAGTGCACAATGACAAACTCGCACAATAGAAACTGGTTACAAGATTAACTAGACAAGGAAGCTGTTGATGACACTCGAACGCTGTACACAGAAGATACCATGCAAACAACGGTTGAACTATGATCGCTGACAGCAAATCTATTAAGGACAAAGCAGCTAAAAGAAGGTTGTAGCTTAAAGATCGAAGACGAAAGTTTCCTAACACCGTCCACATGATTAGAGAGTTTACAATGACTGTTATTGGAGCTATAGTTATGTTTATGACCGCAGTTGTGATCCAAGTTGGTTTCACTGAAGACGGAAGGCTTGTGTTGTTACTATCACTTCCATATGTTAAATCCATCAAACATACCGAACCATTCGCCATGACAAATATAACCCAACTTGGTGCAGTTTTTAGTATTCAGTTTGAGGGTCTAGTAGAGTGCCTTGTGGTCCTTCAAGATGGAAACTGGATTCTCATTCCTGTCAATTTAAGCGGTGACCAAATCTCATGAACTCACTAACGAAAAGGTTGGTCTTATCAGGGACATTTGATGTCTATACGAGTTAGTGTGTGCAGCTGGCGCTCTTCCGCCGTATGAGTTGTGCGTTTGTGCCATTAATTGTACGTATGACAAACCAAACTTCCTGTTTATTCTCTTGATGTGAACAAAACATTTTGTGGTCTGATCGATGAACTAAGAACTAAGAAAAATACTCACAACCTGAGAGAAAGAACTGTGGAAATAATTCATGCAAGGATGAAAAAGGTCGATCTGCAGTGACTAAACTGGTTCTTATATATAGTTCTAGAGGTTCGATTTTATTTTATAATCAAGGATGGACTAACTAGTGAAAAAGAAGATTGAATGAATGAATGAATGATTAAATAGATGAATGGATGGATGGATGGATGGATGGATGAATGAATGGATGAATGGATGAATGGATGAATGGATGAATGGATGAATGGATGAATGGATGAATGGATGAATGGATGAATGAATGTGTGAGTTCAGAATAAACTGATATAAGCGAAATACATTTGAAACGTTTCGATGTCTCCATGACTTAATCATCGGCAGAAATAGATGAACAATAGTAGAAGAGTTACTTAACGTTTAAAAGCGTGAATTAACATAAGAATGTGATAGATCTAAACAACAACGTTTGCACGCAGTGATTCTGACTGTGTTAAGTGATGGTTTATGTTCTACAATGAAAAGGATTTCATCCCGGGGGTACTCCCTTTGTCCAAGTGGTAGGGGGCATCGGCGTACCTTTTAGGGTAAAAATATTTCCTGTGCGTACCTTTTAGGGTCCTTTTAGGGTTCCGGCTCAAAAATCAGTTACGTAACATGATGTAAGCTAGTCATTTTTACTCTGTTTTGTTGCTTTGTTGGGGTAGAAATCGACAAGGCTTTATCAGTTATTTTTATCTGTGTGTACCTTTTAGGGGTCGTTTTCAAAACCTCCGCCGATCACCCCTACCATTTGGGGGAAAAGGGAGTACCCTCCCCTCCCCCCGGACATTTTATAGCATTCCTGATGATGAAGTCATGGTTCAAAGGTTTATATTTCCACAAATTGTAAATAAATGTTATGTTAATGGAAATTGTTATAGTGGTAGAGTGCAGTAGTACAACCCAAAGGTTTCTGCACTCTCAGTTGGATTATAATATGGAAACGTCATCAATTTATTACGCTTATATTTATTCTGGATTATATAACTAGAAGTTCTTATATTCGAATATGTGTGATGTTGGAAAAATTGCACTGAGTACAGACGGAAAAGAAACAAATAGACAAACAAGTAATAAAGCATAGAAATAAATATCCTCTCTGTTTGAAAGCCGGGATCCCTGTCTTATAATAACCGTCCCCACCCCGACCCCCTAACATGTTATTTGTCTTCCTATCATCGCGGGCTCAAATTTGATATGTTATGGAGGAAATGAAATCATGTGCTAAGTCGAAATAGCTGGGATTTCCCCTTGAAAACTTGCAGCTAGAAACCAGCATCGTCTTCAATGAGATGTAGCTAAAGAAGTGCAACTGAGACCAAACAAGGCTTTTAGACTGCAAGAATGGACGATATAAGGAGAATTTTTAATGACAACCGAACTGTTGTGTTTCTTGTTCTTGTAAGTATGTGGCTGTTCTGGTCGCAGAAACAAATCTACACTACACAGCAAGAGCAAAAGAACTCACTTCATCTCTGGCTCGAGAGACATGGCTTACAGAAGTACCTTGAAAATTTAGATAAAGCCGGTAAGAAAGGGTTTATTGTATTACATTTTAATTTGTTTTAAATTTTAATTTGGTGACATATCGCCATCATCATATATGCACGAACCTCAGTATCATAAATAAAACAACAAGTGTCTGTCCTCAACTCTCTCCTTTGGATCTATTCCAATTTTTTTCTATTTATAAAATGAGTGCTGTCGTAAAGTCAGTGATAAAATGTCCAAATTCAAACTTTTTAAATCAAAAACGTTTAACAATTATTTTATCATGATTATTCAAATCGAAATAAATGAGGTGTTTAATACGTTCAAAAATATTCTAATAAAGCAATTCAAAACGTCTTCTTATGTCTATATATACTGTGATATAAACACTCTTGTAGCATGCATATAGAGCATTTGAGTATATGAAAGAAACACTCAGCTATACTCCTCATGTTCTTTACGACTACCTTGAAAAATACTATAGTATTTATGACTATATATTCCTAGTATAGTAGTTAGAGTGCAAACAATATAACCATGAAACAAGTAGTGCTACGACGAACAGTAAATAAGACAACCATCATCCAGTCTACACCATAGCAGATTGCAGTCGAAACGTCGCGGTATTTCTACCAATGACCTCAATCGTGAGACAATTGAAAAAGTATCCTTTTAATTTCACATTCCACGATGAATAACCTATTTCCTTCTAAATAGTGCTAATTAAACAATAGAAAACAATAGAATTAGCATAAAATATCACTATTTAGTACTAATTATGTTGCACCCTTTTAATGTTAGTACTCTACTGTGTAGGGAGTATTAACATTAAAGCATGACTTAAATTCTCTCTTAGCTCTACAGTTTCCATAGTGTTTATATATATCACTGTATACACTCACATCATTTTATTTCCTTAAATAGAATGTTTTTGTAACTGTTTTTTTTTGTGACAAATAATACCCAGGAATCAGGTCAATGGACAATTTTGCAAAACTCAACATCCCAAAGTTCCTTCAAAAGCATTACCCAAACCAGAATGAAAAAGAATACCATCGGCGTCACCATGAACTTGAAGTTTACATAATAAAGCTACAAAACTACTTAGGAGTATACAACTGGCTTGAACGGCATGATATTCATCAGTACACAGACGTGCTAGCAGACGCAGGATTCAACAGCATGGAAATCATCAAAGATGATTTGGATATGGAGACAATAGAAAAAATGAATACAAAGTTTGATATCAAAAAGGGTGATTTGTTTAAATTCGAGTATGCACTAAAGAAACTGAGGGCTGTTGAGAGTGATCGTCAGGGAAACGCCCCAAGTTTGGTGTACTATCCTTTGTATCTTTGTTTACAAGTTTTTTGGTTTCTCTGGTGGATTGTCAAAACATTTGGTAAGTTATGGTTATTTCTATGATAATAATAATAATAATAATAATAATACATTTCTTATATAGTGCGCCCTATAAAATCTCGATGCGCTTTACAAAGATAACACGAAAAATAAAAATTGTTAAAAAGAAATGTTTTTAGTTAGGATAACAGTTTAATGCTCCTGAGATCAGCAGGCAAAGTGTTCCAAAGAGAGATGATCATTTTGTTTTCAAACATATCAAGATGAATACCATAGTTTTGGTGAATTATCAAGAGTGAATAGTTAATAATAGTAATGTTTAAAATATAAACGCCATTAGTTATAATTAGAAATTATGAAGTGAATATCTAAAAGGCAACAGTCCTGTGGGACAAATACTTTTGGATTAAAGCCTTGTTCACACTAGCAACATAAGCATAAGCAACATACACAGACTAAGTGAAGCATTTCTCGACAAGGTGTGAGAAAAGACAAGTGCAGCTAATGAACAAAGCCCAACTGAGTCTGGGTATATGTTGCTTATGCTTAAATGCATATGTCGCTAACTGTGAACCAGGCTAAGATTGAATAATTTAAGTGACAGTAGTAATTATTTTATGGTTATAAGTTACATATAACAGGTTCCCATTTAAATCTGTACTTTCCCATTTAAATCTGTACTTATGCAAATTTTGTTGATTTGTGCTAAACACAGATCAACCAATCAGAGAAGTTCACTTCAGAATAATATACTCTGATTGGTTGATCTGTGTGTTTAATAGCACACATCAACACAATATGAATTTGCATAAGTACAGATTTAAATGGGAAAGTACAGATTAAAATGGGAATCTGTTATATATAAAAAATATGTATTAACTGTTTTGATTTTATTTCATGGTTTTAGTGTTTTCTCTCACTGCCAGCGCAATTCAACATTTCCCTTTTCTTATTTACTTTTCAGTTAAGGCAATTGGATATCTCTTGTTTTCTATTATTGTTGTATTTCGAGTTGGCCTTATTTGGAAACAAACTCGTAATGAATGTCAGCGTCGTAAGATATCTCTGGTAAACTATTTTATTGGGAATTATCTTCACGCAAGACGTACTAAAATTCAGTGGCAATGGAGTGAACCAGTGGTTGTTGGACAAGTAATGACTTTTGTTTTGGAGGTATGAAGGCTGTTTATGTAATCTTAAAAAATTCATGAATAATTAATGAGACATTTTCAAAAGAAATCATGACCATGACGAGTGTTGTAAATCTGATACATCACTAGTGTTGTATATCCTGATTTGCATAAGTTTTAACTGGTAATTTTACGGCAAAATTTATTTTAATCTTGAAAATTTTGGTAAAATATGAAAGAGCTAACCTAGACATTTTTTTAAGTAGTTTACAACATTTGCGTCCGTGTTGTATCGGCTAGCTGCTTTGTTTATATACCCATTTCAAAAATGGGTCGCAGCTTTAAGCAACAAGCAATCAAGCTATGAATGCTGGTTTTGTGCTGCTAATTACAAAATGTTACCATCAGTTCACATGCTTGTTACAGTATTACAATCAATTTTGTTGACAACAACTTTATTTTCAATAATTATATTTCCAGCAAAAACCGGCATTCGTTTCAGTATTGGTTTGATGCTGTTAGTTAAAGCTGCGACAACGTTTTTTTGAAATAGGTGCTTATGATGTTTACAACATGAAAGTCCATGCATGGTGTATTGACAGATACAATCACATGCTAAAGGCATGTTATTGTATAGCTGATTCAATATGGAGTTGAATGTTGTGAACTGCTTGTAAAAAGTCCAGGATAAATGTAAAACTTGCAGAGAAATTTCAAGTTGTTATTTCACTATTGTAAAATCAGATGTACAATCTCTACTATTACCCTGTGGCCGCTGGACATATATATGGCTTAATGATTTCTTTTGTAGATTTCTTGTGAATTATTATGCTGTATATCCCATAAAGATCAGCCGCTCATACAGTATATTAATTAGTTTGATAGCACATCTAGGTTAATTAGTTCTTTTATATTATTTTGCTGTAGTCATTTAAAATGTTTGTCCAGTTCTACAGGTACAACATGTTATCATATCCAGTAAACCAATCAAGTGGTATATCCATTGAGATTCTACATCAAGGGAATGCAATTGCTACTTCATGTGAATATGGTGGCGACAATAGCCTAAAAGGCAACAAGGTGAAAGTTACATTTACAGTTCGAAAGGCAGGAGAATATAAGATATCCATACTCCTTGCAGGGGATCATGTCAGTGGAAGTCCTTTTACTAAAGTCTTTTTACCAGGTAATTATTTATTTATTCATTCATTCATCCATCCATTCATTCATTCATTCATTTATTTATTTATTTATTTATTTATTTATTTATTTATTTATTTATTTATTTATTTATTTATTCATTTATTCATTCATTTATAGATTATATATATATATTTTTATTATATATCCTATTCAAACTCGTTTTCTTATTGGTCGAGAGCACGTCACGTGGAGGGAAATAAATCGATCTATTCCCCGCGCGGGTAATAAATCTACGTGAGAGGGGAATAAATCCACGTGATCAGGTCAAAGTCCATCGAATTTTCGTGTGGCGCGTTTACAAACTCAGTGTAACCACCAACATTATTGTCATTTGACATTTTTTGGTCGACTAAAAACTTTGTAATATCATATTACATTTCAATTTTCTCCACGCTTTGTAATTCATAACAAATTTTTTTCCTTAAATAAAAATTTTTCAAAATGGAGTGAAAATTTTTCTTCGTTTGAATAGGGTATATAATAAAACACTTAATGATTTATATAGTTCTTTGTTTCTTTCATTAGTTTTGTCAAATATTCTTCCCATGATTCTTCCATCTAATTATCTATAAAAGTATCATAAAGCCAGTCATCTGAGCTTGCATTCACATGTATCCATTTATTTCTATTCTCATTGTTTCTTGTCTCAGGTACTGTAGAGCCATCCAAGTGCTCTGTAGTTGATAGATTATCCATACTAGTTCTCAAGAAAGATACATACTCACCGTTACTAGTCCAAGCAAAAGACAAGTATGGTAATATATGTGCTCTTACTGGTGAATTAGAAATGAAGAAGTTGAAAGTAGACATTACAAAGGTATTGACTTTCTTTTCATTCTCTATCCTTTCTTTTCCTTCATTCCTTAATTACTACATCTCTTTCTCTCTTCCTTTCCCATTTCCTTCCTTCCTTTCGAATTCCATCCCTTTCTTTGTTCCTTCCTTCACACCAAATGTTACATAATATAATGAAATTTGTAACATGTGACAATGTTGACTTAACTTTACTGACGTTTCAAGCTTTAATTAGCCCTTCGTCGGAGTAAAATAGTTAGACTAAGAGAGATATTGAGTATAAATATGAAGCGGGAAAAATGATGAAAAAAATCAAAAAGTGATAGAAAATGTAGGAGGAGTTACAGAACAATGGATAAATTAATAGATAGCGAATTGTATATTCATGCAGAAAGGTTTGCCTTACAAATGTGCTTACTTATAACTAGCATATTTATGTACTTGGCAATGCTTACTTACTTGTTTCCTCCCTTCTTCCTTACTTCCATCATTTCCTTCCTTCTCCTTTTCTTCTTTCCTTCCCATAACCTTACAAATGTTCTTACTTACTAACATACCTACTAATGTACTTGCTTACTTACTTGCATACTTACTTTCTCCTTACTTCCATCCTTCCCTTTCTCCTTTCCTTCTTTCCTTCTCATAACCTTACAAAATAATGTTCTTACTTACTAACATACCTACTAATGTACTTGCATACTTACTTCCTCCTTACTTACTTCCTTTATTCCTCCCTTCCTTCACTTCCCTTCCCCTCCTTTCTTCCTGGCATTCTTTTTTCTCCCATATCTTTCCTCCTTTTTTTTCTTTTTGCCTTCCTGTCTTTTTCCTTCCTCTAATAATGTATTCTAATGTATGTTAGATTGGTAGCACTCGACCAGTAGACCCAGAGCTATTTGTGGATACATCAGACTTCCCAGTTGCAAATGTACTACATATTAAGCTAGAAGAGGAAGGTTGTTATAGCGGCGTGATAACATATGATGGTTCTCCAATTGACAACAATAGGCTGACTATATTATCTCTCACCAGTGAGTGGAGTTATAGTTTTCAGCGCGACGCACCTCACAGTGGCCACCCAATTAAAGTTTTGTACAAGTTAGCTTAGCGTTCAAAAGTTTGTTTTTTTTTTTCAAATTATTTGCTACACCTTTTCAAATTTAAACATCTTGGGAGGTTTTTCAGACACTTATAAACTTCACTCTTGTCTTCGCTTTAAACATTTCAAAGTGTTTACCGTTTGACACTCGGCGTGTCTTTTATATTAAGGTCAAATTCTCACTTTCTGATTGGTTAACTTGTACAAGACTTAGGTGGCCACGGTAAGGTACATGGCACTGTAAATAAATATCTAAAAATGTTAATATTTTATATACGCAAAAATCAACATGTGAGCAGAGTTGTGTGTTCAAAATAAAGGTTCAAACGCTAGGGCGAGGGTTTGCATTGAGATTCAAGACCAAGGGCCCGCAGTTTAGAAGGTTAGAATAGTCAATTCTTTAAGTTTTAAGACTTTAAGACTTCTAGTGTGTGTCTAAAAATTATCTCAAATAAATGTGCATTGAATTTAAAAATTTCAAAACTCTCAAATGTGTGTGTATATGACTAGCTTGGCAAATTAACCTGATGCAGGTCTTGAATTCAAAATTAAAAACCTGTCCCGGGTCTTCCCCTGAAATTCAAAACCTACATTAAACAATGGAAATAGGGTGTGGTTAGTTTTTAAATATGGTATGAAGTAAGTGTGAGTGAGCCTCATAGAAGAGCCCTGGCGGTGATGGTTATACAACATTTTTATTTATATTTATTCTTGATTGATATTCTATTTTATTCTATTTCATTATATTCCAGTCTATTCCATTTTATATTGCCTTATTCCACTTAATTTTCGCGTCACTAAAATTTTGAAAATAAATTGTCGCGAAAATTTGGAAGTGCGAAAATTAAGTGAGAACACATCAAGCCTTTTGGTGAAATATTAACCGTTAAATAAGCTTTATGAATACATCTTTGTCTATTTAGTCTATTTAGCTCTCTGTGCTCGCTACTTCATCGTCATCATCTTCTGCCTCTAGTTCTTCGATGGGCACTTTTGTGTTACAGTTTTGATGATTAAACCACATTTCATTTTGACTTGTTTGTTTTGGTTTCCTATTTAATTTCATAGCCAAAGAACATTTGACATGCTTTCCATGCAGAATCGCGAAAATAAAGTGACTTAGTTTTAACGAAAATAGCGAAATCGCGAATATAAAGTGTCGCGAAATATCGCTATCCAAAAATCTTGAAATTTTGGTGTCGCGAAAATTAAGAGGAATAAGGTATTTCATTCTATTCTATTCTATTTCATTCTATTCAATCCCATTAAATTTTTTTCTATTCCATTTCATTCAATTCCCTTCTATTCAATTCTTTCCTGTGACCAGGTTTTATTGTAAGAAGTGTAATTCTAGAAAAAGTGTAACTGAACAATATTAATATTCATTCCATTTTAATCTATTCTAATCTATTCAATTTTTGTATTCCATTTCATTCATCTATTTGATTCTTTCCTGTGACCAGGTTTTATTGTAAGAAGTGTAATTCTAGAAAAAGTGTAACTTAATGATATTAATATTCATTCCATTCTATTCCATTTTAATCTATTCTAATCTATTCAATCCCATCATACATTTTTTGATTCCATTTCAATCATTCACTGGAAAGAATCAAATAGAAGGGCTATTTGATTCTTTCCTGTGACCAGGTTTTATTGTAAGTATTATAATAGTTCCATAAAAAAGTAACTTAATGTAATTAATATTCCTTCTAGTGGAAGAGTGGCAAGATGTCGACAAGAACATCCAAAAACATTGCTACAATGTATGGTATGAGGCATCAATACTAACATGTAATCAACAAAACAATCAGCCTGCTGCCAGGCGAACTAGTAGAGGAGCTGCACATACAAGACAGAATGGTGGTATTAGTCTTACAGTATCAAGTCTTGATAGCAATATCTACAGAATATCAAACAGAAAAGTATATTGTTATATTTCACCAAAGGTAAGCTGACATTTGTCTGCTATTTGAGCTGCTCATTCATTTACTCATTGTTCATTGATTGATTGATTGATTAATTGATTGATTGATTGATTGATTGATTGATTAATTGATTGATTGATTAATTGATTGATTGGTTGGTTGGTTGGTTGATTGGTTGATACACTATTTTTTCATTCACTTGTTGATTGATTGATTTATTCATTGATACATTCATTCATCTAATATTCATTTATTTATTCATTTATTATTTCATTTATTCATTCTTTTATTCATTCTTTCCTTCATTCATAATTCATTCATTAAATTAATTATTGATTGATAGATAGAATTATTGATTGATTGATGCATTGATTGATTGATTCATTCACTCATTGATACATGGATTCATCTATTCATTTAATATATATTCATTCAATTATTGATTTCATTCATTCATTCATTCATTCACTCATTCATCCATCCATCCATTCATTCATTTATTCATTCATTCATTCATTCATTCATCTATCCATTCATAAATTTATTCCTTCCTTCCATTTATCATTCATTTATTTATTCACATTTACTTTGTCATTTATATGTCATTTGCTATGTTCATTTAGCTATGTATTTGTGCATTAATTTGTTCAGCTATGTATTTCTGCATGAATTAAAATAAAACAAACTTATAACTAATTCAGTGCATTACTTCCTAGAATTTATTAATCAAAGAATATTATATGAAGATATTCCCTCGTAAATTACATGTCTACCGTGTTTCTCCAAGAACCAAGGTATACCCAGGCAGAATATATACAGATAGAATATTCCTAATCTGTATTTGAAATGTTCTCTTATTGGCTTGAATCATGTCTTGTTAGAACTTGTTTTCTTACAAGTTTGCTTACACGTCTGTCTGTCTGTCTGTCTGTCTGTCTGTCTGTCTGTCTGTCTGTCTGTCTGTCTGTCTGTCTGTTTGTCTGTTTGTCTGTCTGTTTGTCTGTCTGTTTGTCTGTTTCTTTGTCTGTTTCTTTGTCTGTTTCTTTGTCTGTGTCTTTGTCTGTTTCTTTGTCTGTTTCTTTGTCTGTTTCTTTGTCTGTTTCTTTGTCTGTTTCTTTTTCTGTTTCTTAATGTCTGTGTCTTTGTCTGTTTCTTTGTCTGTGTCTTTGTCTGTTTCTTTGTCTGTGTCTTTGTCTGTTTCTTTGTCTGTGTCTTTGTCTGTTTCTTTGTCTGTTTCTTTTTCTGTTTCTTAATGTCTGTGTCTTTGTCTGTTTCTTTGTCTGTTTCTTAATGTCTGTTTCTTTGTCTGTTTCTTTGTCTGTTTGTTTGTTTGTCTATTTGTTTGTTTCTTTGTCTGTTTCTTTGTGTGTTGGTTGGTTGGTTCTAATTACCTATATTTATGTATTATTCCATTTCGTGCAATTGTTATTTTCTCACTCACAATTTAGTATTTTCTGAACAGTTTATTCTCTATCCTTCAAATCCAAGCTTTGAGCATCCTACATTTACATTAGATGATGGGATACAACCACCTGTCTACGTAATGTGTAAAGACAGAAACGTCCTTGTAGCAACCTTCTCTCGCTTGGTGCTTACAAATATTGGTAAGTCTTGGGCTTACTGTGGCATACAGTAAAAACCTGTATATAAGAACCAGTGGATTAAGATCCACTAGGCTAAAATTTGCTTTTTCAGCACCTGTTAAAAAAGAACCGCTTGAGCCTAAAACATTAGGCTGGTTCTTATATGAAAGGTTTAAAGATTTATTTGGTCATTTGAAAAAAATTGAGTCTGAATATGACCAAATTTAAAATCAATGCAAGAAAAAAAATTTACAAATGTATTATCAGTTAGCTCTCAATGAGAATACAATCATCATTCAGATGCTTCTACATAACAAATTTATATAACATAAAAAAAAGCACTATATAAGGGAAATTGTTTTTGGTTTGTAAATAAGAACCAGTTAAGAACCACCTTAGCCTTTCTTTCTTTCTTTCTTTCTTTCATCATATTTTACAAGTACGTATGCAATATAAGCAGTTATTAGCATTTTAAAGTGATGCATGTATTGTTGTGTACTAAAATATTTTAATTAAAATATAGGAATTTTGAGTATGGGGAAACTTATACCGTCTTATTCTGACTAGAATAGTGAAATTTTAATATAATTATGTGTTTGTTGAATATTTGTTCTTTGTTCTTTGACTTATTCTGACTAGAGTAGTGAAATTTTAATATAATTATGTGTTTGTTGAATATTTGTTCTTTGTTCTTTGACTTATTCTGACTAGAGTAGTGAAATTTTAATATAATTATGTGTTTGTTGAATATTTGTTCTTTGTTCTTTGACTTATTCTGACTAGAATAGTGAAATTTTAATATAATTATGTGTTTGTTGAATATTTGTTCTTTGTTCTTTGACTTATTCTGACTAGAGTAGTGAAATTTTAATCAATATAATTATGTGTTTGTTGAATATTTGTTCTTTGTTCACATAAAAGTCGTTCTGTTTAAGGTGGCTCAGAGACGTTTAAGAAGAAGCAGGAATTCTTTTATCAAAAACTCATCTCCAAGCACGGCTCAAGGCATGGTTGCACAAACTTAAAAATTGACCGTCAAAACCTCCTTGAAAGTGTAAGTGTTTTATATCAAAATTGGTAAAATGACATAGTCGTGTTGCCTGTATTAAACTTGTGTGCCTACGTGTATTGTGCCCAGCAGTTTTTCCCGAAACTACCATAACTACGTGACTCTCTCTATTTTACAACCGTACAGTTTTTGTATATCGATAAGCATGTGCTTGTTATTTTTCGAATATATTTTTATTTCTTTTAGTCGTATGCCGCCTGCAAGTCTCTATACAATAGTGATTGGCTTCGCTTGTTTTCAATTAAATTTCAAGGAGAAGAAGGTGAAATGTCTTTTTGTTATTGACAAATCATATATTTTATACTTTCCTTGCATTGTTTCTTTCTTGCCCTGTTCATCTTATTGTCATTTCCTTCCTTCCTTCCTTCCTTCATATCAGTTTCTACATTATTTGCTTTCTTCCTTCATTTTTTCCCTCTTCCTTGCTCCTTCCCATATTTTTTCCTGATATCCTTTTACCCTAATAGATCCTGTTTGCCTTGATTGGTGTCTAATCACTGTTTGCTTGTTTGCAGGTCTTGACTGGGGAGGTGTACGAAGAGAATGGTTTGATTTACTGTCAGGTATTCTGTTTGGCCACGACAATAAACTGTTTACTCGTTTTAAAGAGGAAGATACCCAAGCACTGGTGAGCTAATTGATATCTGTAAGCGTACTGGCAGACTTGCTGCATTCTCTTTCTGTTGCTTTGTGCTGTTTCTTATTGTATACACCCTTTTCACCCGTGAAAAGCATACAAGCTAGTGGCGCAAAGGATCATGGATCAATTCACAAACTAAATATGCATTCGGAACGCATTTCTTGTTGTCTAATAAGTCAAAGTGGTCATTTCGCAATAACACATTGACAAGTGTAGCAATGTGGCCATGAATACATAGGTTACCCATAATCCCCTGCGCTACTAGCTTGTAGGCTTTTCACTTCACGGGTGACAAAGTTTCTCGGAAAGGTTGTATGTATTCCTTGCCTAACGTGTTTTGTGTCTTGACGTGACTTTGAATTCTCATTACTTTACTTTGTGTACTTAAGGAGATTCCGTAGTAATAGATTTTGACATAACTTTTTATTGAAACTTTGTACAGTTATACTTTAAGACATGGGCATTTCAAAAATAAAATAAAAAAGGGGGGTCACCGTGTTGGTTTTGGCACTAGATCACGTCAAAGTTACTCATTTCGACGGCGCGCGGGAGTAATATTTCGATGTATAAAATGAGAATAAAAGGCGATTAAATGGTACTCTTTTTTGATATTAGGATTGAAATATCAGGTTTTATTTCATCTTAGCACCCCAAATCTTCATTCACACATTAAACTTGGATAGAAAAGTGAACCTGTTAAAAGATAATAGCGATAAAGCAATACTCGAAGTTACTCGAGCGTATCGTTCGCGAACACCTGGGTAGCACAATATTACCACAATTCTTGAAATATCTCGAAATCTGGACATAGATTTTTTATTCAAACTCAGATATGTATTTGAAAACGTGGATATCTTTAATTCAATAAAATAAAAAAGATAGGTCACCGTATTCGTTTTGGCGCTATGGCACTTTGAATGTACGAATTGTGATCTTTTAGTAATACCGACATAGCGCGCGCAAGGTGCGCGAGCTGTAGCGCGCGCTCTCGCTGGTCAAAATTGTGCGCAGTAGAGCGTGCGCAATGCAAAACTACGGAATCTCCTTAAGTTTTTTTTTTTTCTTGTTGCGTTGTCTTGCGTTACGATGTTTTGTTGGTTATCTTTAAATTTCAATGCGTTTTCTAGACATTGCCTTGTGTTCTCTTTATGTTGTGTTACGATTACTTGCGTTCTTGTAACGTTCCTTTACGATCACTTGCATTCTCTTACGTTGTGTTACGATTACTTGCGTTCTTGTACGTACTTTCCTTTACGATCACTTGCATTCTCTTACGTTGTGTTACGATTACTTGCGTTCTTGTAACGTTCCTTTACGATCACTTGCATTCTCTTACGTTGTGCTACGATTACTTGCGTTCTTGTACGTACTTTCCTTTACGATGACTTGTATTGATCTCTCTACATTCTGTTACGATTACTTGTGTTCTCTTAACATTGCCTAGCTTGTAACATGTCTACTTACGATGACTTGTGTAACTTCTCTTAACTTATATTTATCGGACAAGCCTTCAATGTATTTATCTTTGCAGGTTCATCCTAACCCAGCACGTCCAACCCATCTTAAGCTCAAATACTATGAATTTGCTGGTCGCATTGTTGGCAAGTGCTTGTATGAATCAGCCGTGGGTTCAGGGCGAAGGCAAAACGTAAAAGCAAAGTTTTCCCGTTCATTTCTTGCTCAACTTCTTGGTCAACGAGTAACGTACAAGGTAACCATAGCATAACGAAGACTTCAGTTTTAGAAGATGTCCAGTCAGACAGACAAACAGAATGAATGTCATATATTTTATCATGAAAGCCGTGACAGACAGACAGACAGACAGACAGACAGACAGACAGACAGACAGACAGACACACAGACAGACAGACACACAGACAGACAGACAGACACACAGACAGACAGACAGACACACAGACAGACAGACACACAGACAGACAGACACACAGACAGACAGACAGATTTATTGATTATATTTAATGGTATAACATAGAATGTAAGCATTCAGAGTGTAACATTTTGAGGTTAATTTTGACGGTGGAAAAACCTTGCATATTTGCATTAACTTATTTGTGCTTATACATCTATTATATATCTTTTGACAGTATTTTGAGACTGATGACAAAGATCTCTACTGTATGAAGATCAAGTACATTGAAGAGAATGATCCCGCGGATTTAGAAATCAAGTTTGAGGAAGAATGCTTTTTTGAAGGGCAACATGTTAAGGTTAGTAGCGTAATAGGTACAGCCGTGATCAAACAAACAAACAGATGGCCAACAAACAGACAGAAAGAGCAAAACAAACAAACAAACGAACATGATGTACAAACAAACAAACAAACAAACAAATAGACTGATAAATAAAAAAAACAGACAGAAAGAGCAAAAAAAAAAAAAGACAAACAAACAAACAAAGATAAACAAACTAACAAATTGAATGTACAAACAAATAGACAAACAAAAAACAAACAGACAGAAAGACAAAAAAAAGACAAACAAACAAACACACAAACAAACAAAGATAAACAAACTAACGATGTACATACAAACAAACAAACAGACTGACAAACAAATTCATAAAAAACAGACAGAAATACAAAAAATAGACAAGCAAACAAACAAACACACACACAAACAAAGATAAACTAACAGATGGACAAACAAACAAACAAACAACAGACAGACAAACAAACAAACAAACGGACAAACAAACAGACAAACAAACAAACAAAAGGCAGACAAACAAACAAACGGACAAACAAACAGACAAACAAACAGACAAACAAACAGACAAACAAACAGACAAACAAACAGACAAACAAACAAACAAACAAAAGATAGACAAACAAACAAACGGACAAACAAACAGACAAACAAACATATACACACATAGAAGAAGAACAAACCAACCAACAAGACATGAAAACCAACCAATTAACAAGACAATCTCTGGAACAATCTACCTATTGAGCTCAGACAATGTACCAATCTAAAGTCTTTTAATGAGCAGCTCTTAACTTAATATTATAATTTCTTTTTAACTTCTTTTGCAATTAGTGACACCTGTTCTTGGGTTACTAGTTGCCGCTGCTCAAAATGTAGGCCGTAATGCAGCAAAAAGCTGCCAAAACAAACTAACAATTCAATTGAATATAATACAGGTCTGGTATTTTTTTACTATCAGACTGTTGAGCTCAAGCCAGGAGGATCTCAGATTCCTGTCACCCAAGAGAACAAGTTTGAATACCTGGATCTATTAGCAACTTATCGACTTGAAAAGAGCTGTCAACCAGAAGTGGAAAGCTTTCTTAAAGGTAATAAAATATTAGACTTGATGCTCGAGATATTTAAAAAACAGTATGAAAATTAGAAATGTCAAAAATTATCAATATTTAAAATAAAAATATGTCAAAAATTAAATGATGCATTTTTTTTTAACTATTTTTGTTTTACTTTTAGGTTTAAATGAACTTGTTCCAGACAGTTTGCTGAGTATTTTTGATGAAAATGAGTTAGAGGTAAAACATTGATTGTTTGTTTATCTTTATTCGCCTATTGTTTGTTTGCTTATTTATTGGTCTGATTGAATCTTCTGTCTGTTTGTTTGTTTGTTTGTTTTTTTGTTTGTTGCATGTTTTTTTTGCTTGCTATAAGTTTTAATCTGGAAACTATCCAGATTCCAAATGATGTAGACATCACTAACTTAACTGATAAACACTATATTTATATTCCAGTTGGTGATGTGTGGCACAGGTCATATTAGTGTTGCAGACATGAAAGCTAATCATAGCAATCTATTTAGCTTCCTACATAATACCAAGGTACGCAGTAGTTCTCCTCTCCACTCCATAACAACCACTACTTAGTCTCTATATAATGAATACCCTATGAATACCCTATGAAAACCCTATGAAAACCCTATGAAAACCCTATGAATACCCTATGAATACCCTATGAATACCCTATGAATACCCTATGAATACCCTATGAATACCCTATGAATACCCTATGAAAACCCTATGAAAACCCTATGAATACCCTATGAATACCCTATGAAAACCCTATGAAAACCCTATGAATACCCTATGAATACCATATTAAAACCCTATGAATACCCTATGAATACCCTATTAAAACCCTATGAATACCCTATGAAAACCCAATGAAAACCATATGAAATACCCTATGAAATACCTTATGAATTACCCTATGAAATACATACCAAATGAAATACCCGATGAAAACACTATGAATATCCTATGAAAACTCTATGAAATACCCTATGAAATATCCTATGAATACCCTATGAAATACCCTATGAAATACCCTATGAAATACCCTATGAAATACCCTATGAAAACACTATGAATACCCTAGTAATAGCCTATGAATACCCTATGAAATACCCTATGAAATACATACCAAATGAAATACTCCATGAAAACACTATGAATACATTATATGTTTGTTGCGTTCTAGGTGTTAGATTGGTTCTGGACAATCGTGTCTAGCTTCACACAAGACGAACTAGCACGTCTTGTTCAGTTTGTCACAGGTAGTTCACAGCTACCTCCTGGAGGCTTTGCTGATCTCTCGCCTCAATTACAGATTAGCTCTGCACCTAGTACAGATACACTACCAATAGCACATACATGGTAAGGACTATCATGCATTATTATCGCATAATTACTTATTACTTATTACTATTACTATCGCTATCGTTATTAGTATAGTTATCGTCATTATCGTTATTAATATCGTTATCATTATCGTTATCGTTATTAATATCGTTATCGTTATTAATATCGTTATCACTATCTTTATGTAATGTTTAATAAACGAGCAGGAGTGTTTTATCTGGATTTAAAACCACGCGGCGAAGCCAAGTGGTTTTAAACCTGATAAAACACGATCTGCGAGTTTATTGAACGGCTTCAAAAACTCCAACATATATTTTGTGTTTTTGTAAAAAAAAATCAAGGATTTGTGAAAGTTTATTAGAGAAAATTAAGGTTAAAGTTTATGTAAATTAGGGTGAATCTATAACTTCAGTTAAAACACTCGTCACGGTTACGATTTCTTTTGAAAATTTCTCATGAATTATTAATGAGTTTTTGAATAAATATTATTTGATAATGGAGCGTGATGGCTCCGAAACGTCATAAAATCATTTCCTTACTAAGTCTCATTTTTACATCCTTATGTGTTTCTAAATCATTACTTATGTTATTATTATCGTTATTGTTATTATTATCGTTATTATTATCATTATTATTATCGTTATTATTATCGTTATCGTTATTTTTATCGTTATTGTTATTATTATCGTTATTATTATCATTATTATTATCGTTATTATTATCGTTATTTTTATCGTTATTGTTATTATTATCGTTATTATTATCATTATTTTTATCGTTATTGTTATTATTATCGTTATTGTTAATATTATCGTTATTATTATCATTATTATTATCGTTATTATTATCGTTATCGTTATTATTATCGTTATTGTTATTATTATCGTTATTATTATCATTATTATTATCGTTATTGTTATTATTATTGTTATTATTATCGTTATTATTATCGTTATTATCATTACCATTATCGTTACGCAACGCTCTCTCATATCTTTATTGTTACTAAATTCATTATTTATTTATAGCTTCAATCAACTATGTCTACCCAACTATTCGTCGATTGAACAAATGCAAAGGATGCTGGTCATCGCTATAACTGAAGGATGTGAGGGGTTTGGTTTTGCATAGTCTGTGAAACGTCCCTCCGTTGCGGGCTTCCTCTATCCTCTCTGCCCAATCCCCTTTAGCGGAAAGCCACTTCGCAGACTATAGCTAGGTTTTGTTTAAGAAACCTTCAATATACAATCAAATCATTTTATATCATTTCCTACTAAATCATTTAAATTGGATCATCAATATCCTTCATAATAATTAATAATTTTTGTATTCATAAAAATATCGATAAGAATGTAATTCAATTACAATAGTCCCAACAAAAATGTACAATTTAATGAATATTTTACAATATTTTATAGAATAAAAGGTGCCTTTCAAATAGTTAACCTATTTATACTTTTTTTAAAGTGATAATCTGATGTTTGTACAGTACAAAACTATCATTAATTCCCAAACAACTATACATAACATATGTTTTTAAAGTTGTATTTTTGTCTCCCTTCCCCTTCCCCGGTTGCTCTAGCTTTTTTCTCTCATTTATTATATATTATAGTACAGTTTATTAACTCGACTCAATGTTTACCCTTAACAATTCAGAGATACTTTTCTTTATCATATGACCCGTATTTTGCCCGGCCAGCGCTCTTAAGATAACCTGTGTGGGTCATATGATAAAAAACTTGTCTGAGTTAGGTCGGGCCGTACAAGAAAATGTTTGGCTCTTGGTCATTTGTACGGACTTCGCTGCGCTCGATCCGTACGTCATGACCGCGAGGCAAATATTTTCCCGTACGGCCCTCCAACTCAGTCAATAAGTACTTATTACTTGAAATCCTTAATTGGGATGAATGACTCCCTAAGATCATTGTATCGGGAAAACAAGCGAATCAGTTTTTTATACTAATTTTCCTGAACAACACCCCATCCAGAATCTCGATCCTTGATGTAAACTGCAGGAAGGTGTTTATATCCATCTTTTTTGTTCCATTACAGGGTTCGTGCTACTCCTTAAACTCCTTGAAAACTCCTTAGATTTGATTTACATTTTTAAGGGCACTTGAAAAGCCCTTGAATTTTAGAAAATCAGCAAAAACTCCTTAAAAACTCCTTAATTCTAGCTAAAGTACGGTAAATTTTGATAAAATTTGTTTATTCTGTACGACGTTAACAATGACAGGAATATCATTTATATCTTAAAGTTGTCGCAAAACGTGCTTAAAAATTACTTTTTGGTCCTTGAAAACTCCTTGAAAACTCCTTAGATTTTGTTTACTGACATCAGCACGAACCCTGCATTAAGTATGTTTTGATGTCTATTTAATATCATTTGTTCTGTTTAAAAAGCAGTTGTTTGTGGTTCATCTTCGATCTGAATCCCTGGACCAGTGCAAGAAAAAGGGTGATCCGATACATCCCCAACTTCAGTGCAGTCCTGGTGCTTGATTTCCAATTCGGGACTTTCGACCCTTTGATGATGTGTGTCGTGTTGTTTAAATAAGAATAGATGAATAAATAGAATAACACCTCCCAGTATGGTAAAACTACCTGCCATGTAGAAGGCTACTTTATACGAACCCATCTTATCAGCTAATAGACCTGCACGAGGAGAGAAAATTTGCTGTAAGCCTTTTTGAGGGGGCATTGGGGTGTCCTTTTCAGCAACACTGCATCACAATAACTCTCACCAAACACTACGAACACCACAGCTTTAACGTACACATGACACGGCAGCCCGGGGGGGGGGGGGGTGCTCCCTTAGAAAATGGATAGGGGTGCTCGACGGACCTTTTAGGGTCGGAAATAAGACCCTCGCGTACCTTTTAGGGTCTTGAACTGGCACCGTACCTTTTAGGGTCAGTTTTCGAACTTAAAATTATACATATTGAAAAATTTTTAAATGTGGTCGTACCTTTTAGGGTCTGAAATCAGTATCTGAGTTAATTTATGCGTACCTTTTAGGGTCATTTTCAAAACCGTCCGTCGAGCACTCCTATCCAATTTCTAAGGGAGTCCCCCCCCCCCCCCCCCCCCCGGGCACGGCAGCTTTGTAAAAGCAAACACCACACATCGAAGACATTTACTTCGGAGACGTAAATATAGTAATTATTGTTATAGTTATTATTATTATAGTTATTATTATTATAGTTATTATTATTATAGTTATTATTATTATAGTTATTATTATTATAGTTATTATTATTATAGTTATCATTATTATAGTTATTATTATTATAGTTATTATTATTATAGTTGTTATTATTATAGTTATTATATTATTATAGTTGTTATTATTATAGTTGTTATTATTATTATAGTTATTATTATTTTCATTATTACGTGTCTTCAGACACGGTTCCTTCACCATATGATGTAATACCTGCAATGGCTGGACCAGCAGACACCGATACAGATGACACCATGTTTGCCTGGCCAAAAGCTGACGGTTTACGAGGCGAGTCCACTGTATTCATAAATAGAATATTAAGCG